>JAABNY020000108.1:23591220-23615934 GCA_015164015.2 Brevimyrus niger | reverse complement strand
ATATAGTGTTTATGCATTACATCATTACGCACAAGCACTTTCACAATTACACAATTAGTGCTGTCAAGATCAGTGTCTTGTAATTCTATTGATATATGTATGATTTTTGTGTATCAAAGGGTGATTTATTGTTTTGAAATTCAATCAAAGCATTATGTGGCAATGAGGTCAGGTTAAACTGTCAATGAATGGTATTAGCTAGCTTATGTTTAGCATATCTGATTTTCCAGATAGCTAGCTACACTATAAACATATTTTGATTTAGTATTTGTTAAAACATTAAAACCATAGATCAAATATTTTAACCCAGTAAATATCATCAAAACTTACTTCACTGGATGTAGTCCTGGGCTCAAATGCAGTAGTATGACTTCAACAGTCCTGCTCTAGTGTGCAGGATTCTAGACATTATCTGAGCATGTGATGGAGGAATACAGTGCAGAGTAGAATTGCAAATGAATTTGCATTATATCTGGTTGTTCTTACCAAGACTATGCTGCTGAAGATGTTTTTTACATTTAACTTCCCTGTTATCGGTTAACCTACTAGCTTGCAAATTTCCAGTTTAATTCCCATGGACAATTTCCAACTCTAAAAATTCCCAGAATTTTGCAAACCTAATGAGCAAGAATGAAATCATGACAAATTAACAGTACAAGTTACCCTAAAAACATTTTATTTTTTTAAAGAACATTTAAAAGCAGACAGGAAATTCCAAGATGCATGTGTACAAAAGGTTATTTGCTCCATTGTTTCTTTCAATTAAATGTTAATATCCTCATTTAAAAAAAAAAAGTTTCTCATTTAATATTTTAACATTAAGTTGTATTTCTTCAGGTTTTATACATTTACTCTTTAAAATTAAGTTCTACATTTTGCAAAAAGGCATAACTGATACAAAGACAAGCCAGTAAAATTTCACACAGGGTTAAATATACAGTACAAGAGCAAATAAAGGGGGGAATAGACAAATTGGAGGGGGTCATGGAGAAGGGTGGTGGGAGTAACATTGTATTTTATACAGGGAGAGTGAGACACCCGCTCATTACAAACTAGACTGCCACATCTCGCAAAATTATCAGCCAGAAAATATTCCCAAAATCTGTGGTCCTTTCAAAATTATGACTTAAGTGTTTGTTACTCAAATTTACACCAATAAAATCCATCTCAAAGTCCACATCACAAATACCACAAATTCCAGTTACTCTAGTAGTAGTTTAATCTACAATACACAAAGCATATAAAAACTCAATTACAATTAACTGAACTGATATGGTTTGTTTATGCATTTCATTTGAATTTTATATGCAAAGGTAAATAATATTAATATTATTAACATTAAGAGAATTCAGAAATGGCAGGTTGCCTCAACGAACCACTGAAGTGGATAATCGTTTTAAGTTTGATAGGATTTTCAGTTTGTGCCCTAACTTTTTGATAATAGTAACTCGTGGAGGAGGTGGTTATTCTATAAGTGAAAGGGACTGCCCGTCTTGACATACATTCACAGGGAAACTGACAAACAGAGAAAGAGAGAGAGATAGAGACTCACTGACATGCACATAAAGGCGTCCCTATTACAGGCGACATGCCTGATGATACACGCAGTTCCCAACACTGCACCTCCAACTGGAGTTGCATTCATTTTTACCAAAATGAAAAGGGAAAAAAAAAAAAGAAATCAAGAGAATCAAAAAGTGAACTTCAGATAACCCGAGTCCAGTACGAATCTGCCTCTTTATTATTTGCGTCAGATATTTTTCCATTGTCAGAGGCCAATTTAACTGTGCAACAGTACAAAGCTAACATCAAATATAATCTTTCCTAAAAATTGACTGCAGTGAACACTTAGAAACTTGGAAACTTGGCCATATAAATGTCGCCTCGCTTTTCTTTAGAGCTTATCCCAACATGAACATCCCTTCTCTTTTGAGCAGGCTTGATAGTCTTTTCCTCCGTTTTTCCCTACAAAACTTTCTGCCCCAGGACACCGTTGCCTTCTCTCCCCACCCCTCATAATTCTCCTTGGCCTGCTCTGATCCCCCTTCTCTCCACACCGCTCCCTCCTCACCCTGGGTTCTCTATAGCAGGAGGCAGGCACTCTTCTTGCCACGTTTCTTGGCTTGCAGTGCTGCCCGGGTTGCCATCTCAAACACTTCCCTCACGCCATCCTTCGTCTTGGCTGAGCACTCCAGATAGCCAAAAGCATTAATGCGGTTTGCCATATCACGCCCCTCCTCTGGTTTTACTGGCTCCTGGATAGGGTAACAGAAAATTATTCAAAAACTGGTTAACGAAACATTTTAGACAGTTAAAGGTATATGATAAAACCTATTTTCAATTTTTTTTTTTTACAATATAGGATTATGGAAATAATTCCCATCATTCCGGTACTTGACCGGAAGTCAGTGGAAAAGGGAAAGTACCAAAAGCATGGAACCTGGTGCAGCAGAAAAGTGGCCCGAGAGCGTTCCTGTGAAGTTCTGCAAGCTCATACCTGCTTCATCTTGGCCAGCTCCCGGCGCGTGTGCTCGTCATTTCGCAGGTCTTTCTTATTGCCCACAAGTATAATGGGGACATTAGGGCAAAAATGTTTCACCTCAGGTGTCCACTTTTCTGGTATGTTCTCTGTTACAGAATACAGGGTGTTAGTTAAGGTGAACTCAAACTAAGTAAATCACTACACTACTGGCACACATACACCATAAACCATATGGACCGTTAATCTCTCAATACCTTAAGTACAATCCTACGGAATGGATACACGACTGGACTTTAATGTTAGAAAGTGTGCTGATTTTCATTTAAATTCAGGCTGCCTTAAATAATTATGTTGATTGAAATCCATTAACTAGAGTCCAGGGGGCCCATTTATCAATGTTGTATGAACAAATGCAATGAAAGTGTGTAAGCAGCTTTTTAGGCAAAACCCTGGATTTACTAAACAAAACACGACTGGGGGAAAAAAATATATATAGCTCTGGAACAAATTATGAGACCACAGCAGTCTCAGTTTCAGTTTCACTTATTTCTCAACTTGTGTAAATATACATTTTTTTTCTTTATAAACTGCAGCCCGGCTCTTTTCTGCTTCTCATTGATTACAGGCTTCTTCTTTGCTTTATGGGTCATCAGTCCTGCTTCCAGGAGCCTGCTGTAAATTGTCCTGTGCAATTGACACCACTTCACTCCTGGGGGGCCAGTGTCCTGTGTAGGTTAGTTCTTTCCCGGCTCCCACGACAAATGATTCAGCTCAAAAGCTGTGTGATAATTAGCACAAGGAGTTGAATTAGGTGTGGTAACTGAGGGGTAACCCGAAAATGTGCAGGGCTCCGGCCCCCCAGGACTGGAGTTTGACACCCTGGCTTAAAGTTCCCCATTGTTGAAGGTCCCCTGAGGTCATCCACTGATTCATGAGGCATTGTTGGATAAGGTAATGGTCATCTCCGGCATTAGAAAGTTACTTTTGCCCTCTACCTGTCTGTTTTTGGGTCATTGCCAGTGTCTCGTGCTTTATCTTGTTTATTGTGTACTGTTGTTTTAAAAACTTTGAGCCTGGTAGCAGCCTGCTGCACAGCATAGCCTTCTGACAGCAGAACCAGGATTAAACGTCCAGATTTTTAAAAAGATATAGGTCTCAGTTTTTTTTAGAGCTGTATTTATGAAAACTGAGGAAGGTGTGCTCAACATTCTGGACAAACCAGGAAAGAAATGAAGACGACTGGTTTTTGAGCTGTTTTAATCAATTATATGCTGATGTGGCCCAGTATCAGACACACCAACCACTCAAACTCAGGCTATACTCTGGGAACAGGTATCAGCAAAAGGGGTACTGATTGGGCATAATCCACCCAAACTTCACCTCATTCATGCCTTCTGTGCCTGATGGCATTACCAAACTGGCATGGCACTACATCCCTTTCCTACACTGTGGGTGAATAGGCAAAAGTAAAAACTAAATTTGCAACAAAGTCCTGTTAATGTAATCTGGACAATCGACTACATTCACATTGCAATAATGGTACCTCTAATCAAAGTTGATGAAATGCACAATAGTAACCTATAGAGCAGTGGATGCGGGCAATGAAATGAGTGTTAATGAAGCAGCCCACATCAATCAAAAGCCATTTCATTCTATTAATACAGTACACCTGAAGTCATCTGTCATGGCGCCATGAAACTGAAAAACGTAGTGGCTTGATGGCCTGAGTCAATTCATGATCTGTTCACAGATCTGTTCATCTGTCTCACATACTACATTCCAAATATCCTGACTGCTTTGGCACAACACTGAATAATACGGCATCACATGTCAAAATCTGAAGGCGAAGATGTGGGTTTGCCTGCGGTTACTGCGGTCTCACTGGTCCTGTATGAAAAGTTCCTTTCATTTTTAAATCTGACCCGTTTGTTTTTTTTCATTTCAGGTATACTGTATTTGAGCTGATGTAGAGCTGATGGAAGTACAAGTACTCCGACAACAAAATGCAGCTTGCCAATAGATCTGAACATGTAAAATAGTGCAAAAAAGCTAGAAACAGCTGTACGATATATGATAAATGTTCTTAGCTCCAAGTAACATTTTACCATGCCTCTAAATTACACTGTTCAAGACTCCTCTTTTTTAAAAAATTACATTCATTGGACTTGACAACCACAAAGGCTTGATTTTGCGTATTATGAGTATGCAGTTCATTTGCAATGGACCATTTATGGTTATTTGTGGGGGGAGGGCAGAGAGATGAAGTTTGTGCAGCGCTTGATAAATGAGGCCCCAGGATTTTGCTTTTGGACCCTGCTAAACCTCTGAACCATTGATGACATGATCACTGTACTGACTTACCCAAACTGTCTGGACTGTCTATAGAAAAACACATCAGGATGACATCGGTATCAGGGTAAGAAAGGGGCCTCAGTCTGTCATAGTCTTCCTGTCCGGCTGTGTCCCAAAGAGCAAGCTCCACCTGGAAAAAAGTTCCAAAACAAAAAAGAAATTGAACGAATGGGTTAGGATGCTGTGCCTGTAACTGGAAGGTTGCCGGTTTAAATCCCAGGGTCAAAAGAGTGATTTTACCCTGGGCCAGGCCCTTACACCCCTCCGGGTTCCAGGGACTGTCTGACCTTCTCAATTTTATGTTGCTTTAGATAAAAGCATCTGCTAAAAAAATGTAAACGTAATCCTCATGAACTGTACAGAGTCTTGGGGTTCGTCACAGTTGAGATCTTCACTTCTTGGTTAACTTTTCGATTTCCAATAAATTTAAACTGGCTGTCGGCAATAGAAATATATTTTATCGATGGGTTCTACTACACCATCACAGAACTTATGGTGAACTGGCGGAGTGTACGGATGTTACTGACAGTGAATTTAAATCCTCACCTGTTTACTATCAACCTCAATGTCGGCGACGTAGTTCTCAAAAACGGTGGGAACGTACACCTCCGGGAACTGGTCTTTGCTGAAAACTATGAGAAGACAGGTCTTCCCACAAGCTCCGTCCCCAACAATCACCAGCTTTTTACGGATGGCTGCCATCTGGAATTACAGCACAACATGAGAGTTAAAAACCATGCAGTGGGATATTATATAGAGTACAACACAGGCAATATCAAAGAGCACAACTAAGAGCAGCTGTACATCCCGGTTGGGTTTTTCTTTGCACAGAGCAACTGGTTTTTCCTCATTTTGTTGTCACTCACACACATACACACTTTTCTCAGTTCCGATCCAATTCTGATAAACAACAGCCAATACTGAAACAGATTGCAACATAAAAGCTCTTATTGCTTAAGTATTTTATACTTTATATGTATATTTACGCTAACATTTTTGATCTAGTAAAAACAAATGATAAAATGTATGCCAAACAAAAAATTTGACTTCTAGAAACTGAGGCTAGGGATCTGTGCCAGGCACTGGAAGGTGGCTGGTTCAAATCCTGCGAATGCCCAGAGTGATTGGGCCCTTGAGCAAGGCCATTAACCTGCAATTGCTTCATCCCGGTTATGACGTTAATCTACATCTGGCCCTCTAAGGAGGTCCTCCAACTTACAGAGAATAACTTGGGGGTTGATGGCAGGATTAGAACTCCAGCCACCAGAAAAAAATAACCTCACACTGGTCTATTTGGACTAGTTTGGTGTTGAGGCATCACCTGCTGCATGGCTGCACTCACTTTCCCATCCCTGAGGTGGATAGTCATGTGATGGGTGCGGCATCGCCCTGTAATCAGTGCATGTTCCTGACCTTCTAGAAACACACATGTCATACTGTCCCATCTCATTGGTACATCTTGTTTTAAGAATTTCAGTTAAATCTGAATATCATCCAAGAGGACACACACAGTGGCGAATGCTTAAAATGCCCCACAGTGTTTCTCCCGCTGGCAGCAGCATCACTTACACTTTGTTGCGACAGCAGACACCCATGTCACAGGCTGCAGCAAGTACACAAAACCCAAGCGAGCGACTCCCAACTCATCCATTGCTTTTTTCATATTACTTGCGTTGTCTTGCACAATTGCATGTGCTTTGTTTGGTGGGATGTTTCACTAAACGCTACTTTACAAAGACTGCAAATTGCTGTGGTTCTAGTTGCTGTTACAAGCATAAAATACAGATCGTCACCCCCCTATTGATCCAGAGCCCCTGAAGCACTTTGCATGACTTGTCAAAGCGATGCAAATGAAAATATTACAAGCCAAAATTGCACATTCTCCCCAACTCTCCAATGTGACACGATGAGATTTCCCCCATAATATGTTATACAGAGCTCCCCAAGATGAATTTTGCTGACCATCTACCAGAGTACAAATAAACTTGGCCAAGCAATGAGGCTAGCAATGAAAAAAATATATAAACTTTATTACAGAATATTCATAAAATCATCTGATGCCACCGGTATTATAATCACGGACCGGTACAACAATCATGGAAAGTTTGCAAAAAGACCCACAGAACACATTTAAATAGCATATCGCTGGGGAAGATCATTAGGTGCAGATTTTCATCCATGTAATGTTTTTTCAAAGCAGTAATGAGATCCACCAAAGATCAAATACAGTAAATAGAGTGCGGTAAAATCAAGTTATAGCAGACTTAAGACCTGGCAAAACAGTCCATTAAACCCAAAGTCCGTTATATCCAGAGTTGCTGTATGGCCAGAACACAACTACAGGACATCATTTACTCCTGCCACACCCCAGCACACACTTGTATAGATTATTATATTGTACATGTAGTAATCCAACTTTACATGACCAGATGCGTGACTATTAATAATCCCGACTACGTATCTGCCTGGATATCACCGGCACGCCACGTGTCTTGAAGCCAGAGCCTGAAAGTCTGTTATAGCCAAACAAAACTACAGCTGAAAGCGGCCCTGTGGACCTAATTGTTTGTCCGTTATAAGCGAAATTCCATTATATGCGAGTCCGCTATATCCGATGCTTTTCTGCATGTTCTTAAATGCGCACGGCTGGGACCAGCGAGCTTCGTCCGTTATAGACGATATTCCATTATGAGCGAGTCCACTATGACGGGATTTTACTGTAATAAATCCTGCTCTTAAGGATAAGCCTCAAATCATGTCATCCTTCTCTATGCGGTTACTAAAAGTTACTGCGACAAATTTGGTGCTTTGCTTCAAAATCTGAACACACTCTGGACTTCACTTCTACAACATGCCCCCAAAGTTTGGTAAAGACTTGACCAATAACTTTTGAGCTATCATGCTGACAAGACCCAATTTCTGAGCTGCTTTTCTCTTTGCCATGACTATAAAGCACAGCTTCAATTTTGGTTCAGTCTCAAAATTTGATCAGCTTCATATCTTTACCATTACCACATATACACTAACAAGATAAAATGCCTGTAACTACCTGAGTGACACTGCTTCAGTTGCTGATTGATTGTCCAATGCAACCATCTCCATTATTTTATTTGTGCCTTCAGCTCTGGTGCTGCTAAACTTTGAATACTGATAAAGTGTAAATACGGGCTGGCAATATCAACGAAGACACATTAAAATAATGTAGGTATCTTGATATTTACTTAATATCCGCCGATACCAATATTTAACCAATATACTGTGCATCTCTACTGTCAATATTAGCTTGAATTGCGTTACAATCTGAACCGGATCATTTGATTATTATATGCATTCCATAATCAGTTGCATAATCAGTATCACATACAGTAAACATATGATACATGGAAACGCACCATTCCAGTATCTACCTAAAAAAAGCCTCATCAGAAGTTTAAAAATAAAGCCACTCAGCATCTGCAGTAAACTTATTCTGTACCCATAGGTCTTATTAGCAGACAGCCACACATACCCTAATACTAGTTCAAGTATGCATCAGAGCTCCTAATATTATACCAGAACAAAATAGTATAACAATTCCAAAACACAACGCTAACATGTATGCAAAGTAACCAATGGGATTTATTGGCACCTTCATGCAGTTTACCTTTCAAGAATAACACAAGTTACTGCTAACGTTTCTAGACTGAATCCAATCACTGCATTTGAAAAGGAAATTTGCTACGTGTGTTAGAAGGGCCTAAAATAACTGACCTACATATGAACAGTTCGTGGGGTTCCATATATCATCTGGAGGTAATGCTACGTTTACACTACTTACAGGGCAAAACTAAATTACATGTGAAAAGTTATAAGAAATATATATATATATAAATAAATTAAAAACCTATTCCCTATTATCTTCATGCTTATGATAAGAGAGGTGATCTGTTGTGTACTCCCACCGTAAAATGTGTGCGTTTAACATGTAGATATTTTACTACGATAATATTTTTAATGCAAATGTGTTTAAGGCACTGCGTATTATTTTAATACATTGACAATATAAAGTATTAGCAATACAGTAGCAAATATGTGCCTAAGACAATTACATTTCCACATTTTTGTGGGTTTATACATTTATGACACAGGCCTCTCCCGGACTTACGCGAACTGCTACCTTCTAACAAACCACATTAAGAGCTCGGTACACCGGCGTTTAAATCATAGTTTTAAGTTTAATTAAAATTCGTGTAGTAGTCCAAAATTACATTCAAACTTAATGGTTCCCAGCAACTGTACAGTATTACATACAGGACACGCTCAGTTTTAAGATGTTCGTTTTTTTTTTCGCTTTTTATAAGGAAAATTAAGAAGACAACAAGCTAACCGGCTATTCGGTTAGCTCCACATGCGGAAGTCAGGCCTGGCCGGAAGGCGAGACACTAGAGAAACTAAACCGTAAACAATATATATGTACACACACAGAACAAAACCTTTATAACTTTACCAAGTCTGATGGTCTGCTTTGTTTCAAATTTGTAAAGATTTAAAGTGTTTTTAGGAGGCAAAAACGATTCAGAACGGCAGCTCGCCGTCGGCAGAGCCCACGCAGCGCGCCGCACCCAAAAAAACCCGCTTCAGACACCTTTTCCCCTTTCAGCCAGCTCGCAGACTACATTTTTACATTTAAATATGCGTTACGGTTCAAATACATAAAACCAGAAAATTCACCCGGCCAAACTATTTCCCTGGCGATTGGGAAATATTTCATAAATCATCCTCTTAGACGTGACAATGTAGGCAGCAGTCAGTACAGCTGTTTAGTAAGTTTCAGCTCGATACAGGGAATAACACCACATTTAGTCTTTATGGCTCGATAACTGATCGATTATTATATTAAAGAATAACCGGGACTATTCTAAGTGGACACAAAACGATCGCTAATTGTAGCCAGCCAGGCAATGTTTTTCATATCCCAACCAACGTAAAAATGTCAGAATTTATCAGATGGAAAATATAAACCTGCTTTTTAACCGGCCAGTGAACTGGTTTGCTAACTTGGATTTACAAGGCGTTTTTATGCGTTGCTTTAGCAAAATGCAGATTTAAAATGTATAGGCTCACACACATAAATATGACTTCTGATATTATCGATGTCAAAAATAATTAGCTACTACTTAATGTCAGTGTCATAAACCGACTAATCTGGACAATTTGTAAACATCGGAGCTCAAGACTGGAGGCCACACAAGCCGACACCCAATGACACACGGCTGACTGATGCATGGCTCACTTATCTAACGCCGGCTGGTCAGAGTAATCAAATCCGAGTTTAACAAGAATGTAAATGTTACCAGAGAAGATCCTGGGATGTCACTACATCCACTTATCAACACGAACAAGGAACTTTGTATTCACTTGTTGTCCGTCCGTTTCCGTCACCCACAACTAGCTAACTCCCTTGGCCAGTTAAGACTAATAGAGTTAATTTTGTTGATTCGATGTATTAATTTCGCAAATGATTCACGTTTTCGAAATCGAGGTTTATTAAACCACATGCGAATGTACCCCGGCTTAAACCGCCGTTGAATTGTATCAAATTTAGACCCATTTACCGTTTGTGGCTCGGGTGTCTTCGCTCGCCTTTCTTTTCCTGTCTGACCCTGAAGCCCCGCCCCCAGAGCGCTGCCACGCCGATAACACCAAGTTTTCCAAGGCAAGCAAACCAATAGCATACCTGCCTGGGATGAATGACGGGCCGATAAGTCAATCGCAAGAGGAATTGGACAATATTAATTCGATCGCAAAGACACCGTACAATTACGGGGGGGAAGCATGTCAGCCGGTGTTGTTGTACCCGCTTATAACGAGTTACTTTGGCTTGAAATTGTTGCCCATAGGTTGGGAATTCTCAAGAGTTTAGGTATTTTACAGTTTGGTCACTTGTTATAGTACACTTTGTCTTCTACCCATACCTCAATCAGAGTCTAGAAACAAACACAAAAGTTTAATTTTCATCAGAGTTTTTCCTTATCAGATGCTTGGAGTGTGTTTAAGGCAACATAAAGCACAGGGCTGGGGCAGGGTAGGATATACTTCTTCGGATTCAAATTGGGGGGCTCCACCCAGGTATATTCTACTGATGGGGGGAGGGTACCTGGGTATATTTCACATATCAGGGACCTGGTTGAAACCCCTTGTGCTGATCATGGCCTAGGCAGGACTCCACTCCATCACAAGGCACATGCATGCAAGCACCGTGCAGAACATGCAGATTCCACTTAAACAGAGTGGAGCTGGAATTTAAACTATCTGTGTATGTGGGGTAACACTGCTTACCACAAAACTTTTTACCCATAAAGCTAGTGCATTGTGACTTTCGAGAGATGAGAAAAAGGAAGTCACATTATATATATATTTATTGTATTTATATGTATTTAAAAGCACTTAAAGTTGATCTTACTAAAAATTGTTATTTGTTGATTTTTCTGCTTATTTGTGTCTTAAGCATACCATATCCTGACCTGGCCTGTACAGGATGTTGCATGGCAGGGAGAAGCTTAGTGAATTTGGCAAAAATACCAACCGGTGGAAGCTGTTGAGGCAGAGACTGGTGACACAAGTGGTTTCTAAACCTAGCAAGCTGCCGACTGTGTTTTTTTTAGTCTATAATGGCCAGCATGCCGGCACGCTGGGGAAGTGCCATTAGCTCAGGCGATGCCAGAGACTTCAGCAAACTGGCCAGGAAGTCCAGCTTCACCACAGGACTGACCTTGGAGCCACTGGAGGTAGAAGCAGAGAAGAGGATGTCAGGAAAATAGGACGATACTGTGAGCAATTCTGCCCACCTGCTTCAGGTGCTATCAGGAGGGGAGGGCACATTAGCCAATGGCTCATTCCACTCCAGTGTGTTAAAAAGCTCTGCTAGGGGTTGTTCCTTCCTCCTGCCATGAGACATTGGAATGTCTTCTCCTACTGAGCCCTTCCCCATCTCCCGCCATAACACCCCCACGAGGCATCCAGCCTTTTAATTATAAAAAATCCATTGTTATCTGCTAGCTATACCACCGTCACTAATTCCTTATATTTCTGTAATTCCAAGATATTCCATTTGGGTCCCATGTATTTTTTTAACAATCCCTGTGTGTTCTCTCTTTGGACTTTGCACTTTGGGATTGAGCAGTTAGATAATGCACCAGCATTTTTTTGGTCAGTGTGTATATATGCCGGGGTGCAGAGGAGCAAGAGTGGAATTTTGACAGGGCACGTTTGACTGCTGCATATTCAGTTTATGATGACAAACAGAGCAAGTAGTTTTCATTGCCTTCTTTATAATGAAAGCAACTGTCATTTATTGCTGAAAGTTCATGACAAAAGGTAATGACCTTGGTCACAGGGATATGGGCAGCCATTTTAGAGTGAAATGCACGTTATATTGTGATATGGTTAACCCCTAAGTTTTATCAGATGTATAAAGCTAATTTTGTGGGTGAATTAAGCAAAACCTTGAAAGATTTCCTGTCTAGGCCATGGTTTTTTTGTAACAGTATTTTGAAGTTTTACAACAGCATATGTAAATACTTCAGGGGAATGACACAGACAGGAATACACAGGAAAAAGGGGCAACAAAAAATAACGGACCAAAAGAATACAAAAAGAAAGTCAGTCCACAGTAGTTAATTAAATATTTTCCACACAATATTTATTATACAGGCATTGTCAACCATTTCACCTATATAATAATGGGCCAAATCAAACTTCCCTAAGGATCCAGAGTATTTCTTATATTTTCAGTCTTAATAAAAGATATAATTTCATAGATCCACCTGTGAAAGGGGAGGAGGCATTCCTCCAGTTTCCTTCAGTAAGGGAATGAGAGAAAAGTAGTATGTGCTATTTAATTGTGCTTTTTGTAGGACAAGTTTTCATAATGGTACACCAACAAGTCCTAATAAAGGACAGGGTTCAATTGTTAAACCAGTGAATAGTCTTCAAATATAGAGGACAAGAATGCTGTGTGACATGGACATGCCAAAAATGTGTGATAAAGACATAAAGGAGCTTGCTTGCATCCCTTGACAGTCGGACAAAACCTAGGGAAAATTTTGAAAATCTTGGGCTTAGACAGTGTACAATTTTGAAATGAATAAGACCATGCCACACCTATCCTTCTCATCTTTCCTCTCATTTCTAACCCTTGGAAATCACTCCTAGCTGCCTCTTGTTAGTTCCCTTGGTAATCCCATACATACAGTACCCTCCATATATATACTCATTTCTTGAATTATGAAGGTAAACATATTTCTCCCTCATTTGGTTTCTTTCCCATGTTGATGAATGGGAAATGGAATTAGGCCTCTGTCACTTCACGTTTGTACCCCAGTTAATCATGAAGTAATGGATCACAGCTTGAAGGTTCCTATTCACTCCAATCAACTCATGTACAATTTACATGGAAAACATGCTTTAGTTACATTCTGTTCACTGCAATTTCCCGATATGTTAGTTTGTGTGTTATTTCAGAGATAGAATTTTTCTGGAAGGATACTAACAAATTTGCCCATGTCTGTATTTGTGGATAGTGATATATTTGTGATTTTTTTTCCTACAGATCAGCTACGGTACTGTACAGACAAAAATCCACAAATGTAACGTGATCCACAAATGTGCAAAACATGAATCACCTGTACAAATCTCTCCATATATTTGTGGATATTATTTTCTAAGACACAAATTTTCTGAAATACATATCGGCTGGGGCCAAGAGAGGGGCTGGCCAACCTCCATCTCCCAGAGGGGGAGACAGGGGTACAATATCCGTGGAAGTCATCCAGGCATCCTCCCGTTCCGGCCCTGTGGCCCCCTCCTGTTCCCCGCCTGTGGGTCCTTCTGTTCCAGTCCAGCTGTCCACTTGGTGCCATCTGGCCCTGCTGTCTCCTCAGTGACACCTGGTCCCTCTGACCCTCCGAAGCCCTTTGGTCCTACGGTTTGGACATGTCCAACCTTGCTGGTGAGCAGGCCCAAGAGGACTCATGTCCCATCTTCACCATCCAGCATTCCAGGAACCAGATCACTCCCTGCACATTACCCTCTCCCTCTGGTCACACCTCAGTCCCAGTCCCATTGAATCACAAGCCTATAGATATGTCAACATTAAAGTAAAAAAAAGTAATTTCATTCCATGATATGTTAATTGAGGGCAGCATGGTGGTGCAGTGGTTTACCCTGTTGCCTCTGGGACCTGGGTTCGAGTCTCCACCTGGGTTACATGTGTGTGGAGTTTGCATGTTCTCCCCGTGCCATCTGGGTACTCTGGTTTCCCCACACAGTCCAAAGACATGCTGAGGCTAATTGGAGTTGCTAAATTGCCTGTGTGAATGACTGGTGTGTGAGTGTGCCCTGCGATAGGCTGGCCCCCTGTCCAGGGTTGTTCCCTGCCTTGTGCTCATTGCTTCTGGGATAGGCTCCGGTCCCCCGCGACCCAGTAGGATAAGTGGGTTGGAAAATGGATGAATGGATATGTTAATTGTAGAATTATTTGGTCTGTGTAATTATATTAACCTAATTAGATTTTCTTAAAATTTCCTAATCTCCGGTGAATAAAGTAGATATTATGTTCTTATATTTAGTTAAACACTGTTATAACTAACAAAAGCATTATTTGTTGCGTTTTTTTGTTGTTTGTATGTTTTGATCTCTTGAAATTAACTCTATGCTTAAGAGGAACACATCCTATTTGTAAGCCATTTTGATCTACTATGCTTTTGATCTTTTGAATTTTACCAAGCTCTTCTTGTAGAATTATCCAATGCCATAAATGAAGAAATGGGCACATATTCATCAACTATTGATAAGCACTGATTAAATTTTCTTCAAAATAATGAAGCATGACACAAAGTCATACTATATCATTTTATTTTAAATTTTATACACATCAAGAGAAAGTTTGACACAGATCATTTGAAATCCATTCCGTAAAGCAAAAACCAGTCAGAGTTACTCTTCATCGCCAGAAGATGGCAATGTGATCTTTCTGGGATCATAGTAGTTTTCCTCCATCAGAGAAATACCAGCAGCCTCTCTCTCTTTGATCAACCGTTCAGCTTCCCTTCTAGCCCACTGCCTCATTCTGACAAAAAGGGGGGGGGGAAGAGAAAGTTAATTAAAGCACTATTAGAAAAGAAAGTCTAACAATAAGCTTTGCCAATCTATAAACTGCATGCTCTGTTAGCAGTGGTAGATATCTGTTGCATCAGCAATATGTCTGGTTCAAATACAGTAGCTGAGATGAGAATGAGGAGATTCTGCATTCATCCTTCTTTCAGTCAGTTTCCCAGCATAAGGAACAAAGTACAGTTGCACCCGAGATGGGACACGAGTCCATTGCAGAGTATGTGGCACAACACAGACAGACAGGCGCACATCCTTTCAAGAGTGTGTCCGTTTCTAACAGTAACTTTACACCCCCGTTACACCTACTGCTAGTTACAGTCAGTTAATCAGCAGTTTTTGGTTCATCAAAAGGACACCAGCACTGGAGAGAGTAGTTGATAAGACCAAGATTGTCTGTTGTCTCCAACCTCTGCTATGTTGCTGGAAACACAAACACAGTAACTCACTAAAGACACGATCATCCGTGTGTCTGAAAGTGTGTGAGAGAGAGAGACCGAAGCAGGGCTGAATCAGCCTCTGCATGTTAGTCTCCTCGTGGTATTATTGACAGGAAATTCATATTATGTTAAAAACATAATTATAGCTATAGAGGCTATATCACTACATATATGCAATCATACTCTAGTGTTATTTGTTATATTTTTTGATGAATTTATTTTACATATTTAAAATACAAAATGCAAGTAGGAACCTTTTAATGTTAATCAGACAGAAACAGACACACTGCCTTTAGTTTACAGCTGTCGTATTTATGATGTCATATTTAATAATACATTTCAAAACAAATTCAGTTGTCCGAAATTGTAGCAAACAGTGAACCCAAAACCATAGTTTGTACCAAACAGTGAAGTTTGTGAACAGTACAATCAGGTACAAAAATGAAATGAAAATAGGCTGCTTCCTGTCACCCATGAATAGGTGGAGTTGCAAAAAAACTATTTAGTTTTAGTAGGTTCAGAGTACTCAGTCTTAGAGGAAATTATGTAAATTATTGACTGCTTATTACAATTTTGCTTAATACTTAAAATAAAGCTTAACTCTGGCTTAAAATAACCCTTTTGAAAACAGCTTTAATGCAATATGGTATGTTAAATGGTGCTAATAGAAGGGGTGTACTTGCTTACAGATTCAGCATTAAGTTAGAAGGGATTTGAAAATTTGGTTCAAGTATTTCAGTCATATGCCTTAGCAGTTCACAGACACCAGTGAAGCCTCAATTCTTAGTTAAATCTATATACAGGTACATTCTTACCCATGGTCAGGCAGGTAATGGATGAAAGTACCACCAACAACAATGGCCAAGGAAATCCCAAAAAAGAAGGCCATTTTCATGTTCCACTGGTCTACATGTGGGTCCTCAGAGAATCCATGGAAGTCTGGATTCTGTAGTAGTAAATAATTGTAAATTGAAATGTTAAGGCTTAACGTGTAATATTCTGTTAAGGATAACCATGTTTAAATCCGGGCACACATTTTAAATCCCATATTAACTTATTTACTGAGATACAAAAGGGGCTTAAGAAGCACACGTTTTCTTATGCAGCAGGACATTTAACAGGATATCTTCAGGATTTAAACGTAAGACGTCTTATGTTTACTTTTGAAAAACACTGACTGTACCCATATCACCGGTAAGTCGGTGTATGAACATCCTGAATCGCTGGTATTTAAATCCAGGTGACACTCACCTTTTCGTAGGGGCTGACCTCTCCGTGTCCATGAACGTCCTTGGCGTGGGCCGGCTGCAGACTCGAAATAGTGGCAGAGCCAGCGGCACCTGAAGGAGTTTGAGACACGAACCGAAACCCACATGTTGACCCCAAACGAATCCGAGAGAAAACGGACCCAATTCCTAACAACCGAGTTGCCATTTTGCGTCAATTGAGTTA
Organism: Brevimyrus niger; assembly: GCA_015164015.2. Lineage (NCBI taxonomy): Eukaryota > Metazoa > Chordata > Actinopteri > Osteoglossiformes > Mormyridae > Brevimyrus > Brevimyrus niger. The sequence continues at coordinate 23,599,059 of JAABNY020000108.1, read as the reverse complement.
TATGACCCGGAACCGGAACTATGTAGAAGTCAGGATTTTTTTTTCACTGTAGAAAAGGGCGTGTAGGTGCCCTATGCGTGCCGGCTGCACGATCGGTTAAAACGTGACAGCGCCGTAAGTTAACCTTCTAGCCAATCACATATATTTGGTTTATTGGTTTATCCAATTAAGTAGCTAACAATTTTTTTCGGTTCTCGAGAAACTCTTAGAGGGCTGCATAAAACACGGACATTTTCGCTGGCTTCGAAAACAGGTCGGACTGTGCCGTAAAGTCTTTTACGACCTGGGACTGAACATTGTGGCTTTCTGAGTGCGCCCGCATGCGCAGAACCGATCGCGCAGCCGGCTTCCAACCTACTAGAAGTTGGTTACACTAGTTCCAGTACAGTGAAAAAAACACAATTTGGACAACGCATGCGCAAAAATTATGTTATTACCGCTCACAATTTCATTGCGCCTAGTGTAGGAAGGGCCGACTCCATATTAAAGCCAATATTTTTGACAATATATTGTAAATGTTATGATGTGCAGTAGTAGTCCAATGAAGTATAAGCCAAGTACTTTCCAGGCTTCCTTCACCTAAAATAATGTGCATGTAGGTTATTTATCTTTTAATTGCAATAACAATCAGCATAATAAGTAGCAATAGAATGCAAAACTGGGGCAACAGTCTTGATGGGATTGTTCAGCTGACAGTGATGAGAACAGTTTACCTTAAAGAGAGAATATGAATGACACATAAAATTATAAAATCAAGCAAGCATATCATACAGTCTATAATAAATCAAGTCCACCAAGAACCTGTACTAATGTCAGAGGGAAAATGTATGGCCATCCTATTAAGCTTAAATGTAAGTCAAAAACCAAGCTCATTTAAAAAATACATCAACATAAGCAATGCATTACCAAATCTGTCACATCTTTAGTCAGTGAAGACCAGTAATAGCCAGCAATGGCCCTTTGATTCTAGTACCTCTGATCCCATTGTGGTTTCCAGTTCCAGGGTTATTGTGGCACTCCATCAAAACAGACATTTTCTCAGCCTCTGACAGCATAACCTGGCACCTGCTTGGACCTGTGTAGAAAAGACTTATCTGTAGAGGGTCTATAACTCAAAGCTTCACAACACAGTGCACAGTAGCGGCACCTGGTGGTCAAAGGTTACCTGCTAATAATTTTGCGCTTGTTGAATTTCACTGCATTGAACCAATTGTCTTACCTGTGAAATATGAATAAAAGCCACTAGAAACATGAAATACTTTGCCTGAGTTCATAATTATATTTGAATAAACAGTACATCCAACGAGGCTATTGTAATTTCTGTATGTTTTGCTTTGCTAGTAATTTCTCTCTTTCTCTCTCTGTTTCACACACACACAAACATACACGTGCAAGTCATTTTTATATGTAGTATTTTTTACATTTATTTAATAAATAACAGATTGTTTGTCTTTCATTGCATCTGAAGGGGTAGCTGTTTTGTAATTTTGTTATGCATGGCCTGTAGTGACATTAAAAGGTCTCTGATACTAATTCTTATTCAACATGATAGCATCACACAGTTGGTGCAGATTTGTCAGCTGCACCTTCATGATGCAAATCTCCCATTTAACTACATCCCATAGGTGCTCTATTGGATTGAGATCTGGTGACTGTGGAGGTGTGTTTGAGTACAGTGAACTCATTGTCATGTTCAAGAAACCAGTCTGAGATGAGCTTTGTGACATGAGGTGTTATTCTGCTGGAAGTAGCCATTAGAAGCTGTGAGAATAAAAGGATGGACATGCTCAGTGACAATACTCAGGTAGGCTGTGGCATGTAAATGACGCTCAATTGATACTAAGGGGCCCTAGGTGTGAAAATATCCCCCACACTGTTACACCACCAGCAGCCTGAGTTGTTGGTACAAGGCAGGACGGATCCATGCTTTCATACTTCATATGCCGAATTTTAACCATACCTTAGAAATTGTGAATCTGGAAGCAACCTGCTGCTCAGTGTAGCCTTCTGCCAGTAAAATCATGCTTAAACCGGGATTTTAAAATGTAGATTTGTTTTAAAATATAGAGTGGTCCCTTAATGTATTCCAAAATACATTTTCTGCCTTGTTTAGTTTTCTTTTTAGTCTTCTTTTTTTCCCTCATTTTTTTGGCTAAACTATAAATAATACAATCTATATATGTAGTAAAACTTAGTCTTTAGTTGTCCAGTATTTTGAGCTTGGATTAAATACCATAATATTTTTTTTCCCTGTTAGGATCAGTACCCGTCCAGCCTTGTCCCATGTGACATCTCCCTGTTTGGCCATCCTGGTCGGGTTAGCTCTAGTACTGGGTTATTCAAATCATGGTCCTCGAGGTCCGAGCACTGCTGGTTTTCTAGCCTTCCTTTGTGGGCAGTGGTGGCTTGATGGTTAGGGAAACGCACTTGTGATCGAAAGATTGCAGGTTTGAATCCCCCAACAACAAGTCACCATTGAGGTACCCTGAGCAAGGTACCCAAGCACTGCTCCCCGGGCACTTAATTAGCTGCCCCATGCTATGTAACGAAAGTCACATATGGGTTAAATGCAGAGGACGCATTTTGTTGTTGTGCCACTGATCACTAAATTCTAATTCTTTACCTGTCAGTCAGGTGTGAAGCTGTCAGAATCGGTAATTATTACATTAACTACCTGGGAGAACTGAAGACACAGCCTGGATTTGAATTTTGAGGTCCAGATTTGAAGAACCCTGCCCTAGTGTGTTTCCCTGCTCCCTGGGTTGCCATGTGACTTAGCGGGATAACTGGTCAGTTGGCTATCTGTCCAGGCTCCCCTTTTGTTGTGGGTTTGAGGCTGGACAGAGGGCAGGCCAACAAGGAGCAGGTGAGGTCAATTAACAGACACAGAATGTTCAAAGACCAAAGGAACCTAAAACAAGGAAAACTGAACATACTACGACAGGGAACAAAATAAGGTACTGTAATTGAAATACATGATACACCAGGAAAACATAAAAACACAAAATAAAAAATGTTAATCTACCTAGTTCAGGCACTATAAAGCTTTTATAGATAATGCACTATTAATACCTTGATCATGCTTTATAATAGTCAATAAGAATTAAGAATTCTTTGTACTATGTTACAAAGGTATTTATAGTGCATTCATATTGCATAACAAACAGGCATATATTGTAATATGCCTTTTTATAAATAACTATTGCCAAGTTTATACTAAATGTATGTATTATAATGCATTATGAATGTATCTATAATGCATTATAATGACTGCTTTAATTAAAGTGTTACCCTTAATTCTTATACTGTAATGTATTATGGATACTTTGTAATGCATTATGAAGGTATCTATATTGCATTATAGATGAGCGCTTCATTAGAGCTTATGAAATATTATAATCAACACCTGTAATACCTTATGACTGTCAATAGATCCTGTCCTGCTTTAATAATTCTTATACTGGCAATATTAATGCATTATACATGCATTGCTACCAAAAAATCCATAGACAACATTGCAATTTTAGATTAAAATACTTTAATACTATAAGTGCCTGCCGAGGATACTGACAGTGACTGGTGGACAGTAGTACAACATTGTCATTGCAATACTTTACAAAAAGTACAAAACAAATATTGAACGACAAGATTATGTATACAGCTCACGGATTTACTAGCTATAGGTATACTAGATGAATAACTAAACAATGTTAAGTCAATGGTACACGCTACATTTCAAATGCTTTTTAATGTATTTTTTCCTAGTAAAACACTCTCATCATTGACACAATGTTGGCACATTATTAACAAATCAAAATGAACACTAACTGAAAAAAACTGACCACCATTAGTTTTTCCATGTTCCTTGCCCAAACATTTCATGCTGGCCTATTTATAAGAGTATTGTGGATGTTCCACGTTTTGTTGTGCTTGTGACCACATCTAGATGGCACAATCAGCAGTGGGTATAAATTTAGGTCATGATATACTATGTTGCGGACAGAGGTGAAAAATTCAGGTCCAATACGTACAAATCCAGACCAAGGTTTTATTTCAACCAAACAGTTGAGCGTAAAGAGTCACAGTCACAGAATACTCAACTGGTTGGTTGAAACAAAACCTTGGTCTGGATTTGTACTTTCTGGACCCAAACTTAACACCTCTGGTTGAGGACTATACCTGTAAACTGTTCAGCGTTTAGTGTTGATGAGCAAAACTGCTATGATTAAATTCTAAATTCCTGGAAACATTTACTCTGATCTAATCCTACAACAGCAATTATAATATCTAATCTATGGTAAAGAAAAGGCAATGCTCAGTTTCTTTGATTTAAGACAGAATTCAAGATAAAACAACATGTTGCACTTAAACCTACTTAAATTTATACCAGACAAAATAACTGCATGTATTACCTGGATTTATAAATGTTTGTTTTTTAATCCATTTAAAATATGTCGAGGAATGTATATTGGTTGTTGCAAGTCATTTCTTTACAATTGAAACCTTGACTCAGTTCATGATTGTGACTCAGGAAGTCATTTACAACTGGCATTTACAGGCCAACTCAAAAGGGCTATTCATAAAACTATTTAAAAAGCCGTACAGACAAAGCCAACAAGTTTCATCACGTTTCCATTTCTTTAGGTAGAAGGGGCTGAAAGAATCACCACAGTCAAGGAGTCCTGCATACTGCCTGACCTCACAAACAAACACTACACAAACCCAGGCTGTTACACACACAGCAACCATGTAAACATGTATTTGCAGCAAGCACAAAGAAAGGTTTTGCGTTGTGGTCAAACCATTACAGCTTGCAAGTCATCATTTGGATGCTCCGCGCTCTTCTGGAACAGACATGAAAATCTTCTGACAAAACATCGTAAATATTTCTGAGAGCAAGGGGAAAAAAAAGAGTTGCATCAGACAAATGTTTGGTTTGGGGGAAAAAAAACAATCAAGACACCAGATATTATGAAAGGCGTGTGCATCTCAAGTGTTTAAAATGAAATACCAGAGGAAAAACTCAAGCCTTGTTAGGTAAAGATAACTGAGTTTTAGCTACAGAGAATCAAATCACAATAAATACATAATCATAGGTCTCCTTAGTGACATCATGGAACAGAATCAGTACTTATTCTGGAGAAAGAAGACTCACCCAGGATCTTCTGCACCACATGAGGTTTTTTCCACTTGTATCCCAGGAGGTAGAAGGGAATGCCGGTCAGGATAATCCCAGAACCAATAAGGCACTCGAAGGGTGCCGCCCAAAAGGACACGACGATCATGAACACGCAGCCCAAGACAAATGTCACGGGGATCAATATGCAGATCTGGAAGGGGAATATACATATTGTATGGTACCAGTTCAACTTCGGTAAATTGTCTCTGGGTAGCACCAGAAGTTCAGGTCACCTGTGCATTTCCATATTACAATGAGAGGTCCAGCGATATTGGGAAGCGGTAGAAGACAGAAGAACACAGCCAGTCCTTACTTTTATAGGCCTCCTTAGCTCAGGCTTCTTCCACCGTAGCCAGAGCATGCCAAGAATGGCCAAACCCACGCACAGCCAGGTGAAGAAGCTAAACAGGTTGATGACAGAGAATATATCCTTGGAGCAGGCGTACATCATAGACAGGAAGCACTGCAAAACCCAAAAGATGAGTCAAAGCCAGACAAGACACTGCATTTCTTTGTGATTGAGAAAACAGCAGCTTTTTTCATAGCATTTCCCCAAGACGGCCTAGTGATTAACGGTATAGAGAAGCTGTCACATGACTTACAGTGAAAATGAGGGACGGCACAGGAGTGAAAAGGTCAGTGTGCACTAAACCCAGTGCAGCAGGGAGCTGCCCTTCACGAGCCCCCGCATAAAACAGCCTGCAAGAGAGAGTCACCAACCAGCTAACAATTACAGTGTGATGTACTCACAGTGATGCACAGTGAGACGTTCTTGCAGTGTAAGTCAGTGTAAGTCTGACTGAGTTTGTTGTCAATAGCTATGGAAAGTATAAAAACAGGTTCTCTCACCGAGCAGAAGTAAACAGGCTTCCATTGACTGCGCCGAAGCAGGACAACCCCACAAAGACAGGGATGAGCCAAGACATGACCCCAAGATGGTACTCGCCAAAGATCTGCAAAGTCATATACCATGTGTGACATTACTTGGAAGTTCTTATCATGCAGATCACATTCCTGGAAATGTGCTGTGCTCCACACACACCTGCCAGACTTACCACAGCCACCGCTTCGGAGTTAACCATCACATGTGGGGAGATGGTAGTAAAATACGCCATATTGGTCAATACATACACCACTGTCACGATAGGCATGGAGATGATAATAGACAGAGGCAGATTTCTGCAAAGCAAAGTTATGTTATAATATAAGCATAACGTAAATAAAATAGTAAGTGCCTCAATATCTATTTGGCGCATAAACAGCAAAACTCGTTAAGCATGACAGTTGTTGCCATATGATGTCACATATACTCAATGTCAGTGAGCGATGACTTTTCCACAGGAAATTTCATACAACTCTAAGCGTTTTCATCTTTAGTTTTCATTCTCCTTTACTGGTAATGTAGTTATCATACATTATGGTGTATCTAGTTGGGTATTTAGATAATTTATTATTAATATCTAGCCAAGGACCTTCCTGTATACTAAATGTCTTTCAACAAACACAAAAAAAAAAAAATTACTTCTCTGGTTCAATCATTTCCTCTGTAACGTAGTTCAAATAATTCCTGAAGAAAAAAAACACAAGAGAGTTATTTGTCTGATTGAAGCCGTATTTGCTTAATCTGCAATACACCAGTACCTGTAATTCTAGTAAAAAGAATATTTGAAGTATATATTAGACTATTTCTAGTCTATTTAATAAATTAGACTATTTAATCATCTATAATAGCAGTTATAGTTGTCTTTCACACATGTGATGATATTTCCCACTGCATTTCATGACATTACATTTTAGTTGAAAGATTTTAGTTTTCAGTCTGAATTAACTATCAAATGTTCTGGTGATTCTGAAATAGAGACATTATTAACATTAACATTATTAACAGCTGGATAAAAGAAATGGTGGAAAATGAATGACTTATAGGCAGTAAAACATCCCTCACCAGCCTCCAAATGCAAAGAGGCCACTGTAGAGAGCAAGAACAATGTTGTCCACCCCCATCTTGCTGCCTTCAAAGGCAAGGTCTGGTTTCAGATAGGGGATGTCACCTGTTTAACACAGGAAAAAAAAGATTTTTTTTTAATGTGAGGTCCAATAATAATTTCAGGTTTAGAGAGCTAACATAATGGAACATAAATAAAAATGGTATACATTATATTTGCCTTAAATGAGTGCTGTGGCTATAGTTGGTTATAGAAATAAGATGAAAATGATAAAGAAGTGTTTGAGTAGAATAATTTTTTTAAATACTTTCTACAGAGCATCTCTAATGAAAACGATCCGATTCAATGCATGTTTGAATGTTATTTTTTCTTTGACTACATACATGGACATCAGCTAGTCTACTCTGTCACTTTTTATCTTTACGACTGACAAAAATACAGTCATTCCATCTATATGAAACTCACTTTCTATAATGTTTTTGACAAGAAACAAACAATTTCTGCCACCACCACCCCCTAATGATCCTATCACACTCATTTAGAATAATGGTTCCCACTGTTGGTTTTGTCACTCCTTATTTGGGTGACACTTTGTTTTTCATGCCGTCTTACTCATACAAAATATCTGGTTAGGTTCACGAAGCATTGTGTGGCTTAGCAGGATTGGACACTGACAGGGATCAGAAGGTTACCCATTACAATCCCCAGATCGGC
>JAABNY020000108.1:23558062-23570408 GCA_015164015.2 Brevimyrus niger | reverse complement strand
CCGACTCCCCCGGGGCTGATAAAGGACCAAAAAGAGCCTCTAACAGGCCCAGGACGGGGGGGGGGGGCCCCTGCCCCCACCCCGCGGGGGGGGGGGGGGGGGCATCTATGGGACATTGGCATGCTTGCTCCCTGCATCAGGAGGGTTCAACCTTCCTCAAACCACTGACCTCAATGAAAACAGACCCTCTATTATTGTATCAATAAGTGCATCACCTTCATACTGCTGCATCAATCAACATCACTAACTATATTAGCACACAGAGACAGCATTCGATTTTTTTTCTGGACTGCATTTGACACTGAAAAACAATGCAGATATCCCCTGACATCCTCGAACGGTCCACAGTGTTCCAGAAATCTGTCATCCTGGCATTTAGTGGCGATGGAGAAGCCAGCAAGAAGTTTAACTGCTGCAGCCAGTTGCCACATTTTTCCGGCACTCTCTATCCCTCTATCTCTCTTTTTTAATTTTTTTTATTCCATTCCCTGGTTGGCAATGTGTCAGCACCTGATAGTGAACAAATCTTGCCACCTGCACGATAGGATTTTAGAAAGCAACACTGTTCCAGTATACCAGTAAAATTTGGCATGAGCGTAAATACAGCGAGAATACCGCCTAAGGCTAGCCAGCTGCCCCCCCCAGTAGTCCCTGTCCGTCTTGCCGAAATCAATCTGCATAAGGTGGGTCTGCTGATGGTTGAGCATCAGTAGCCCATATAACCCTTATATTATGTCGCTTTTTAAATTGCATTTTCAATACGCACTTTATTTTTGGTCACAGTGATGGTCAGCATTGATTTGGGAGAAGCCCAGAGCTCATGCTGACCATGACTCATTAGTTCATTATGGTTTAACAGTGCTGACCTTGTCTGCTTGGTTTTGTGACCAGGACCAAGGAGAATGGCCTTCATGAGTGTCCCTCAGGGCGCCTGGAGCCCCCACCCAAGCGTGTGTGCACCATCAGCCCCGCCCCCAGACACAGCTCCATCCTGCCCCCTGGTGGGCAGCTGCACCCCATCCCACCACCCTTACAGCACCATGCTCTGGAGGACATTCCTGCCCCTCGCCTATGCCAGGAACCACAGCGCCCCCTGGGGCGCAGTGAGCTGAAAGACAGGCCGCGTCACCAAGGTAATTGCTCACTTTCTTCAGTGTTCATAATTCATTGCAGCTGTACAAGACCAGAAGCTGTGTGTGGGTATCAAAAAGCCATAATATTTAATTTTGTTGTTAACGTTTTAGATAAGACCATTAACATCTAACATCTTGCTTAGTGGCCAGGCATGTGATTATTGCACTGGGGTGAGGAGCAGGACTGGTGCTGATGACTGCTGTAGAAGCAGGCCGTCTTCAGAGTGGTGGTGCAGCTGGGGGTGTATTGGTTGTGGGTGGAGGTTGGATAGGGCCCCAAAAACAAACATCTATAATTTGTGTATGTAGGTAGTGTTGTTTTTGTTTTTTCCTGTTTATGTGTGCTTGTGTGCATGTGTGTATGTGTGTGGGGGAAGGGGCATGTATATATTAAATTGTGGGGACCAAATGCCGCCACAATGTGGTAAACATATTTTATTTAGACCTTGTGGGGACATTCTTTAGGTCCCACAAGGGGGAAACTCATTTTTATTTAAACAAAAAAAAACTGTGAATGCAATCAAAAACTAAAATAGCCAAAAGCATTGTATTTTGTTTGGTTGCTTATAGTTAAGGTTAGGGCTTATAGTAAGGTTAGTGTTAAGCTTGTCATGGTTAGGATTAGGATTGTGCCGATAGAAATGAATGGATGGTCCCCACAAAGAGATAGCTGCCTTATCTGTGCGTGTGTGTGTGTGTGTGTGTGTGTATGTGTGTGTGTGTGTGCGTATGCATATGTATTTGTATATATGTTTGTTATATTGAGAGATTAGTAAGTCTTACCCCATCTGTTAATTCTAAGCATATTGTTATTATTAATATATAACAAACATATTGATATTGTAGTAGCTGTTTAAAAGAGAGGGAATGCATCTAAGTAAAGTCAGTAATTAGTTGTTGGTTAATCTGGTCTAAATATTCTATGAGAAGTGTATCATTTTATTACAGGTACTGATGGGGGCTATTGTGAAGAACCAGTTGACCACAGATTGACAGACAGAGAATGGGCTGATGAATGGATGCACCTTAATCATGTAAGAGCCTTTCTGTTGGTGTTGGGGCTAAGAACCTTCTCTCTACTATCCAGCATTCATCTGTTTTACAGAATGTTCCGTCTTGTGTGTTTTTTTATTTATAGGGAATATCTTTTTGTATATTTGGAATAACATTCTCTTGTTCAGTTAAGGCTTTTGAATTTAATGCAATAAACATTTTTATAATGTAATGAACCTTATTGTATTACGGTTACAAACTATTTAAAAGGGGTAAATTTTCAAGTTATGTGTTTCCGTGGACAGGGGGGACAACAAACCTGCTCCCCTATCTTCCCTCTAAATGTGTAGGCCATTTGGGTCTCAAATAAATGCCTTTGCGGTGAACTTTGTGGCCACTGGGAATGGGTGGTACACGAAACTAAACATTTTTACTTAAGTCAGTCACTTATGGGTCATTTTAGTTGGTGGAATGCAACGCGTAACTAAAAATCATTGTGCGCAAATTACAAAAAACACATGTACGAATTGGACTCACATTGATTCACATTACACATTGATTCACAAGCTACACTGAATTCCAGTAATTAACAGTAATTGTTACGTAGATTAAAAATATTCCCAGCATATGTCACAATGCTAGATGACCCAGTACTATGGATTCAAAACAAAGTAACTGGCACTTTTGTTCATGTGACAGACACTTCACTTTTCCCTGAACACTTAATACGTTGATGTCTATCAGTAACAACCTGATGTTAGTTAACAATGAAAATTAAATCAATTACTTCCTTCAAGAGGGATGTTGATGTTATTATGGAGAAACTGTGAGATAACATCGCTTCAGAAGGAGGCATTGATTATCATCACTGGACAATGGAAAACATATTGACTGGGTGATGTGGCAAAATATTTTATTTTGAATAAATTTATTAAACTGAATTATTAACTGCCTTATGAATTCAATAAAAACTTTATTAATGGAGCATGTGTCAGCGGTTTCATCGGGATTCATGAAATAGTGTTTTAGTGAAATTTGTTGAGTGAGTTCAACATTTTTGTGCAAGTAGCATATATTCTACTTGTACAAATGACTGAGAGTCTCAAACAATACTAAAATAACTGAAATACACATTGCAAAATACTCACTGGTTGTCTTTTTGCCTGACACTGGAATTCAGTGATGGCGAATGCAGTAGAGAACACCTTGCCAGGTGCTGCTAGCCTGCCTTAATGACTAATACCCACTCTTCCCATAGGGGCTGAATGGCATTGTGGACATGGTGGAGAAAACCCGGCGCTCCATAAACGTGCTGCAGCGCTGCCAGAAATCTGACTGCGATGAGCTCCATTACTGGAGGAGGCACTCCAGTGAGCAAGAAGAGGCAAGGAAGGGTGGGCCAGCCCTTGGCAAGTCCCACAGCTCCCATGGTGGAGAAGGCATCACTGTCAGTGAGTCAGAACTTTGCCTTACACAGTGCCATCTAGTGGCCCCTCTGGGTTTCGACGTTCATGATCACAAAGCAGTCGGATTGCAGTAGCATGCCTGCCACTATGTGGCCCACAACAGGTGTCGCTCATACTTGTCTGGATGGAGACAGATGGCCTCGCGGTTGTACTGGGAGTTGGTTTTGGCTCCCCGGCCTGTGGCCATCTGTGAGCTGCACCCGGCCTTTGTGTCCTCCTGCCAGATCTGGCTCAGTAACGGGGGTCTCTGTCAACTGGCCCACTGTGCTGCACTCTCTTTGTCGCAGAGCTGAAAACTCAAGCCTTCCTGTCCTTCCCACCCTTTGCAGTGGCCCAGAGAGACTTTCCATCCCAGCCAAGCTCTGGTTGTGTGTCTGATGAGATATGGAGGAAAACTGGTAAGAACTAAAAGCTCTGCAATTCCCGGGCAAAGGCCTTAATTCCCTTGGCTCCCAATGGGCAGCTGAATATCGTTTCTCTGTCACATTCTACCCCTTGTCCACCCAGGCTGCCACATGTATCACAGAATTAGTGTAGCGTAAACACATGAAGATCATTATAATGGAAACCTAGGGCTTTAATGAGTGTGTCTAGCTCTACACATGAACACTGCTTTGACACCTGTCAACAGAAGAAGCTGTGAATGGGGTGAAGCGGCATGCTTTGGATGAAGTTCAGAAGGCTGTGGCAGTGGCTGAACAGAGAGCTTTTGAGATGATTGCTGTAGAGAGGGCCAAGATGGAGAAGACTCTGGCTGAAGCCAAGCAACAGGCCACCAAAGATGCCATCCAGGTCATCAATGAGCAGGAGGACTCCAGTGAGGTGAGGGCCTTTGCTGACGAGAAGCCATGGTATCTGTCTGCTTTGCCAAGACTTTCTCCATTTCGTTCGGTTCTAGTGCAGACCTTATGGGCGTGAAGCAAGCACTGGTGAAGTTGGGGGGGGGGACTGCTTCCACTATGAGATGCAGGGTGCAAATGCTAATAAACTTAAGTAGTCACTTTAATAGGCTATGGTGAAGAACCAAGATATACAAGCATTGGGTTCATACCATATTTTACCAACCCATCCATTTTAGTATAACGGTATTGTGGTTAAGTTGTTTGCCCAAATCCCGTTGACAGCAAAGTTGTTTGGTTATTTGTCCTTACAGCTTATAGAGAAAGGAATTGTGCCCACAACCAATCCATTTTTCCTCCCTCAGAATTGCTGGAATTGTGGCCGCAAGGCCAGTGAGACATGCAGTGGTTGCAGTGCTGCCCGCTACTGTGGTTCGTTCTGCCAGCACAAGGACTGGGAGAGACACCACCTCATCTGCAGCCCCGGCCTCCAGGCTCAGCCGAAGGCCCTCTCAACCGATACCGTTAGTGTGGTTCCTGATGCCGTTTCCAGCCCTGACGCGGCGAATGGGGGCTCCCGGACGTCCACACCAACCTTCGTCCCTGCAGCAGAGTCCAATGGACACTGAGGTGACTGTGCCACGTCATAAATCAGCACAAATAGGGAGTGACGTGCAAGTCTGGCCATGTTTTCCACCTGAGATGGCTTAGGGATGACCAGCTCCTCTCTTATAGGGCTGTATAGGTTCAGCCTTTTCCATAACGCAAACTGAACAACTCTAAAACCAAATGTCACATTGAAAATAGCTGTTGATTATTTTGAGTTGGAAAAAACATTCCCCTCTAATATCTATAGTAATCTTAGAAGTATTTGGGGCAAAATCTAGGCCACAGTGTTCAGTGCTTACTTTGGGTTTATTATTAGCTTATGTATATAATCCTGTGCGGGAGTGTCCTATTAATTTAAAATGTTAAACTGTTGTTGGCTATGTGCCATGTAATTGGAAAACATTGTCTAAGAGCAGACATTAGTATGGGGGAAAATGTTTGGCCATGTGGTGGCAGCAAACACCAGTGGAAAGTTCCAATGAGAAGAATAGATTGCAACCTGTCCTTTGCAAGTACTTAGCACTTGTTTGATTTTGTTTTTATTTTTGTATGTTTGAGAGCTTATTGTATACTGATTGATTAATATGGCTGTGTCGCTAGTCAATAAATAATAATTGTCACGCCTCCTTGATTTGACTAAATTGGTTTATTTACAGCATCTGACTAAAAAAAAGTCAGTGTCATACCAACAGTTCAACCTGAGGTTCTAGATTGCATGGACATTTCAAATTGATTGTGGTTATTTGAACTGCTGTACTGATGGAACCATAAAGACACGATAGTACTTTTCATACTTTGAATGGTAACGTTTATTTTTGTTAAACAATCATGTCAATAACTTTCAGTGGACACCTATCAAATATTAAGACCGTAATATGGAATTTTACAATGTTTTTTTTTAACTTCTGAAATAGTCCTACATATCTGTAACATGTCAGTGGTGTTCAAAACAGCTGTAGTTCCTTTTTGTGGATTACTAAACTGTACAATGATTTGCCATAAGATTATATGCATAACTGCATTTGGGCAAAATGGTTCTGAATAAATTACTTAAATATTCACTTAATAAAGTGATTTTCTTTTTTAATGCTTTTAAAAAAGAACATACTATAATTATAATATTAAATTTCATTTTCTGGGTGTGCAGTTTCAGAATTATTCTTTGTTGGGGTTTATAACTTTTGTTTGTTTGCCATTTATTGAAAACATTTTGAAAGGGTCTAGGCTTTCTTTGGATAATTTTGGCACCTAAGCTGACTACATATAACATATAACTAATCATTTTTTAGAAGTTCCCTTCCATTAAAATATATTAATGCAATATTGTCAGTGAAATTAATAAAAATTCCCCCTGCAACTCAGATAAGCAAAATCATACCCATTGGCCTGATGGTGGCGCTATAGTGCAGCGTTTTATGTTTTGGCCTATATCCCCAGAACCGTGCGTCATAGAAATAAAACTCTTTTTTTTTTCAAGACATTCCGTGGCTCATGCCAAAAAATATTGTAATTGGGACAATGAAGCTCTGCCTTCTTATTTTTGCTAATTTGCACAATGTGAAAAATCTACTTCTTTTAACACGCCCTAGAATGTGAATCCTGTAGAATCTGCAACATCAGGAGACCATGTAGACAAAAAGGCATAGGCCTTGCTCTGGTGCTTCAGACCAGTAAATTTTAAACTTAATGACTGATTTTTCTTCAATAAAACATCCAATTCTCACCGAACTTGTTATGCGTAGTTGGTACGATACTTTGCAAATTTTGTAAAAATCACCCAATAGACAGCACTATAACCTAAAATCAGATTATAACTAAGAAACCATTGGACTAACAAAAATACAAATTTGTGTATTTGTTCATGGACAGATGTCCCGACTAATAATAAAAGTTCTCTCATCAAACATGGCTTACAACAGCCAATCAAAATTCAGCCAGCTATAATTTCTGGTGTACTGTATACTGTATGACTGAGAATTATGAAATTTGATGCAATGGTGCAATATTCATTCCCCTGCTCGGGTCGGAAAACAGACACAGTTTCGCTTATGCTACTTCTATAGTGCCTTCAGTCCACACACCTGTATACAGTAATTTAAATAATTATTATAAAGCCAAACATACGCAAAGTGCTTCCGTGCTTAATGCACATTAAGTTACAGACATTCTAATGGAAGATTTGATGTTAAATGTGACCACACAACACCACAAGCTACTCCTCCCCTCCCCCGATTGCTCAGGCTTTCCCAGCCATACATGGTAAAGACGTGTTTCAGACCAAGGCATCCTAGTGCAACCTATATCTATGTAGCAAATCCTAAAATAACAATTAAAGAATATATGTAGCTGTGGGCTGAGATTATCAGGGTCCAAACACTATGGCCTGGATAGACACTTGGCCACATCAAATCTGATGGAAAATTTAGCTGCTCACAAGTCTTTTCTTTGTCTTAAAATTAAATTGTTTTTATGTCAAGATAAGAACTTTGATGTTGTTTCTCCTAACCCCCCCCCCCCCCTTAGGAAAAATAAGGAGAAAAGGAATAAATCAATCTAAGACAAATTATTCTGTTCAGTTGACATTAATGGGAGAAACATAAGAAAACCAGGAGTTCTTTTGCTGTGCTGAACAGATAAAATACACAGAGCTGAGATTTGAATTTGATCACTGAGACAGATTTCTGACATTGTGCCAATAATTTATAAGCCAATCAAGTTTTCCTTTGAATCATACTGTTATCTCAAGAGCTATTTAGCCCATTTCAGACAAATAAAGATTGGTGCAGTGAGAGATAAAAAGTGCACTTTAAGATCTTAAATTTGGATCAGGCCTAACTGAACAATTTAACATGTGTCATATGACACATGCTAGTGTAATGTAAAAGGTGCAATTGATTTATTTTGTTTACAAAATAATTTCTACATTGACCCCAAAGCATTATTCATTAATCTGGAAGAAGGAGAAGTATTTACAGTAATTTTCTTTCTCTGAACAGCAGTCAAAACAGTATACGTCACACTGACAGATGGTTTGGCATTTTGTTCTTGAAACGATTGCAGTAATGTTTACCTATTGGAGTTATCAATATTGAATTTCATATTAGCATTATTTATTCTCCATGGCTCCATACTCATTATGTGACGCATATGTGATGTTACTTATTAACATGCATAGTGCCAAAATCAATTAAGTACAAAAGTCAATTTTCCCTAAAATGCCTGGAATCAAGCAGCTTTTGATTTACCCAACTAATGATTGCTGTATTCAGTATAGGGTAACATAACTGACTTACTATTGAGTGATATAACTTTTTTAGATAAATGCACCGTAGTATCTCCCACCTCCACTAAACATGCCCCAGGGGTGTAGATTTATATTTCTATTCGGAAATATATTAGGGAATGAATACCATGGTGTTTATCTAAAAAGCTTTGCAAAACTAAAAGCTGTCATTGTTTGTTAATAGGGATCTCAAAGTGTAATGGTTTAATGCCATTAGGCATATCCCCCAAGACTAAATCAATATTATATGTTAAAATTACACAGGTGGTGTTGAAATAGAACTGACTTTGATTTTGGTGTTAAATTTGTTGTTTGTAGAGTATCACACTAAGAAATCTATGTCTGCAGAAGTTTCCTTTTAATAAATAATGGAAAGAAGATGGGAATTTACCCATTTGTCTAATTCTTTAAATATGACTGGAGGCTCTTATTTTAAAATTTTATCAGTTGTTAATCGCTGACCACATGCTGTTGCCAACACATAAACTGCACTGTCACATCTTTAATGTTTTTGAAAAGTTCTAACTCCTTTTCACCACCCTGGTTTATATGATGATCCATACCTGTCAAACAGACACATCTTGCCACACTATAGTGTTCAGTCCTTTATACAGGTTCTTGTGTCATGACCCAGTATAAACAAAAATGTACTTTCTTGTTAACTTCATATCCACCTGCTTTGCAGCACTATACCTTCATAATTGGAAATGTTCAAAGCATTTTGTAAACTACTGTGAAAATCCTAAATTGCATCTGGAATGAGGAAGAAACCAGTGACTCAATCTTTTGAAGATAGGACTGGAACCAGATTAGATACAAATTTAGCATTTTCATTGTGGATAAAGTCTAGCATATTTTGCATTACATGTCTAACTGTTCACATAGCCGGAAAATCCTAATACCAGGTCTGTTTAACCACTGAGATGGAAAGTTTCATACAGTTTCTTTCTGAAGATGCAGTTATCTGAGTGATTATGCCATTTGAAATGGTAATTGTAACTTGAAAATGTAACGCTGTACTGTGAGCATGGAGAGTCAGGAAGTAGGAGCGGGGAGATGGTGAATCAGGGAATACGGGGTTTATTCGGGAAAAACAATACGGGGATCACTTCAGTGACAGGACTGGGGCAACAGACTTGAACATGGACTTAAATACACATGACAAATCGAAAAAACAGAAGCCAGCTAAAAACAATCTGGAATTCACATGAGGTTAATGAGGGGGCGCGGCACATGAGAGGATCGAATGAGCAGGTCATGACAGAAAATTACTTGACAGGTTTTTTTTCAGCTTTCCAGATACTTTGTATTGTTGCAGACCAAAACTGAAGCAGTGCCACAAAGTGATAACAAAGAGAAGGGCAGTCTCAGTCATTTGATTCATTAGTGCCATAACTCAATAAGTATTAGATGGTACTTTCTTAAAATTTGATGACACATTGTTTGGGTGAATTGATCAAATTCTGAGACAGATCATACCAAAACTGAAGCAATGACACTTTGTGTCATCAATGGGAAGGGTGACTGCAGAACCTTTGACCTTCTAAACATTTTAACTCAAAAAGTATTTGATGGATATTATTACCACTTTGCAAGAAAATTATACTGATAATTAAATTCTTAGAGAAATTGCACTAAAATTGAAGTGGTACTTGGTGGCAGAAAAGATAGCAAACGGTGGCTGCAGAAAACACTTCATCAACCACTTGAAATTATTAAATTGAATCCTGTATTGTTCATGATTGTTTACTGACTGCCTGAATTCAACAAGGTTTTTATTTCAGTGTTCATGGAATTCATGGCGAGATTCATATAAAAATATGATTGTGACTAATAGGTTACTGTTTAACAGTATTAAATAAATGTGATATTGCATATAGAGCTGTTCAGTCCCATGCTCCACTGATCTCCCCCAGTCGCCTGAATACTGAGGATCTTATCATTCTGTTTAATTTTCCAAGGCCCTAGATTCTGCTGGCTAAAGCACTCTAAACCTAAATCTGAGCCATGGTTAAATGATATGCAGGAGAGTTAAATGTAAGTGGAAAATAGGAAATAAGGTTTGTGTTAATATCTTAAGGGCTTAAGGCTGCTTGTTAAACTATCAGGCTGCTGACAAGACCACAAGGACTACATTTCAAATATGATCCCAAATAAGTGCCACATGCCTAGAGTTTTGTTTAATATCATAAATACTGCTACTAATCTGAGCACTCCTACATGCCTTGATATGCTTTCAACAAATTGTGAAGACTTTATAAGGTCTTTTGTTGATAAAACTGCTCACACTTGAGCTCATGCTACTCTACCTGCTCATGAATAACTGGCAAATTGAAGCCCACAACCTGCCCTGCTGATATTGTCTCCTCTAGCCTTCTCAAGCAGGTCATCTATAATATTGGGCTAAGTACCTATATCTATTATCGCCAGCTATGTTACTGTTCCAGCTTATTTAGTCAAGCTGTAGTCTGGCCCATGACTGAAGAGCCATACCTGGAGCCCTCAATTCCCCCTAACTATCAACCCATATCTATGCTGCCATCTCCCTCTGAAGTCTTCCACTTTAAGCAGTTTGTCAGCTTACGGGGTACTGCTCTTCCATGGTTTAGATTATATCTGACAGGTAGAATTTTCCCAGTCGGCCGCAGGGACTGCTTTCCCGCCTCAGCTTCATTCACCTGCGGGCCCCCCCAGGGGTCTTCTCTTCTTGTTTAATATGTTCCCCTTAGGGTCAATTTTTAAAACACATGCGATTTCCTTCCTCGGTTATGTGAGTACTACACAAATCTTCCTGCCACTGGAACGGGCAACTCCCCTAAGTCCATTCTGGACTACTTGGACCACATTAAAACCTGGCAGTAAATATATTTTCTTGATTTTAATGAAAGTAAAACCCAGATAATGGTGTTGGGGTCCTGTGACCTCCTCAGTACTCTTCTTTGTAATTCAGGCTCACCTTCAGTACTCCTTTGCTAAGAACCTAGGTGTGATATTTAATAACAATGATTTTAAATTTAAAAAATCAGACTAATTCTATTGTGAAAACCAGCTTTGTCCAACTGAGACAGTTGGCTAAGACCAAGCCTATTCTTTTTTTTACTGATTTTGAAAAGGTGATCCATACTTATATCTCCTCTCACCTGGATTGTTGTACTGCTTTACAGTGGAATTAGTTAGTGCTGTCTCTCTTACCTTCAACTGGTCCAGAAAGCTGCAGCTCGACTCCCCACTGGCACACACATGTATGATTGTATAGAACCCATACTAGCCCCTCTTCACTGGCTACCAATCTGCCACACAATTCAGTGTTTGTTTTTAAGTTCCCCAATGGCTTGGCACCTTCTTACTTTGCCAACCTTCTGCAACTCTACTCGCCCACTGGAAAACCACATGGAAACAATAGGAGACGGGCTGCACTGGGGACCAGTTTGCAGCTATTATGGAAGCTATGAGCAGAAGGTTTGTTATGGCTTGTAATGGTGCTATGTGTAGAATTTCTTGGACTAGGAAGGAAGAGAAGTAAAAAATCTCTTGTAGCTGAAAGGAGAGAAATCTGTAAATTGACTTCATGTGACAGAAATGTTCACTTAAGCTTTAATTTAAGCTTCCTTTAAAAAGTGAAAGAATTGTGTTGATTGTGTAGGATGATAGAAAGAATGCAGTTATAGGATTTTGCTTAAGGACTGGAATTTAGAAACATATAACAGACCATACACACATTTTTTTTTACCTCTCATCTCATTTCTTCGCGATACCACCCACATAAAAAATTGTTCAGATGTACTAATGTGGCATATAGTCAAGATAATTGTCTTTCCATGTGAAAGAAAGTGTTTTTTTTAAGTAAGCAGCAAGAAATTTGATGGGGGAGTTTTGATGCAGGATCTTTTCCCACTACATGTCATTGTAAGTACAGCAGCCTCACCTGTGCCCCGTTTAACTCTGGCTCTCATTTCAGCCCTCATGTGGATGATCCCAGGTGCCTCTCATTTCAGCCCTCATGTGGATGATCCCAGGTGCCTC
>JAABNY020000108.1:23544623-23557962 GCA_015164015.2 Brevimyrus niger | reverse complement strand
CAGGTGCCTCTCATTTCAGCCCTCATGTGGATGATCCCAGGTGCCTCTCATTTCAGCCCTCATGTGGATGATCCCAGGTGTCTCTCATTTCAGCCCTCATGTGGATGATCCCAGGTGTCTCTCATTTCAGCCCTCATGTAGATGATCTCATGTGCCTTTCGTCTGCTCCCTCATCAACAGTATATATAGTGCTCCCCAGTCCCATCATTATATTGTTACATTGTAATGCTATGTAGCTGACTGCATTTACCCCTCCATTTACCCCGTGTCCTGTGTTTCTCCACTTTTCTCCCTACCTAGTTTTGACCCCTCGTGGGCCATTTCCGTTGCCTCGCCTGTGGCATTTAGTTTAAATAAAGCCCCTTGGTTTTCCTTGACACCTGCCTTTGCATCCATCCTTTCCGCACCGTGACACCATTATTCATTTACTTGCAAATATAAATATATATATATGTATTAGAAACAACCAGTAGTGTTAAGTTAAACTTTCATTTCAAGTAGTAATAAATTGAAACCCAAATTATAATTCTAAAAGATCTATTCTGAGTTAATTCATTGACAAGCAGTCTCACTGAGTGCTTTTTAATTAGTAACACCTTTGCAATAATATAAAACACCAAACGTGTCTTTAGTATCCCTTTGGGAGCCAGTGACTACAACTGCAATTAATAGTAAAATGGCAAGAACACAACTGAATGAGTCCGCCAAAAAAAATCATAACACTTAATAAAAAGAAAATATCTCTGTAGTAGATATGGGCACATATGTTACCTACTGCTTGCCAATGGACTTTTGTTATGAAACCAATAAATTTGCAACATTTTTAGAGAATCAAGCAAGCGTTCCAAGACTTTCTGTGAGCACTGGTGTATGTTATCACGCACTCCATTTATCATAATGCCATAAACAGGAGTAGTCCATCATCGATGGCCACAGTACAGTTTTTCAGTGCATCATAAAATTTGGTTTACTCCTCCCAGTCATTTTTTTTACAGAACTCTATCAGCATAGGGCATGTGCTGTCATGAAGGCAACTCAGATAGTCTTATAAGCAGGATGTCAGTAACAACATCCATGTGGAAACTGGCTTTTTCAGCAGCTCAGAGTTTGTTGGGCCACCTCTATCTTTCAGAGAAGGACAAACACATGTTGCCTGTCTATTGGCTTTTCCCAAGAAAGTGCAATGCTGAGTATGAGTACAAGTTTTTCTTGCTTTCCAAGCCCCTGATTTACATTTATCATTTTATGAGAATTTTCTGCAGCAAAAAAAAAAATTCAATTTTTCATAATTAAAAAAAAATATGCACATAATTTGACGCACGCTGTCCAAAAGCCCCATCCATGGCCTGACAAAGTATTCAGATACCTTTGCTTGGTGAAATATATGACTGTGCATGCAATTTGTACCTTGCACATCTGTACATGTTCAGCATTACACTTTGTGGCATATTTTAGGATGGTGGCTGATTTGTACCAACTTAATTTCATGACCCAATCTGATCTTGTTAATAGGGTCATTTTACGTACTGTTTGTGAGGGATCTGCACCAGCTTAGAATGGGATATATGAAAACACACACCCCATCTGCTGAAAATCAGTGACCAAAATTGACTGTGAATGTTACTGTCATGTCCCACTCGTCCACTCCTCCCGTGTACCACGCCCTCTCATCTACACCATGTGATTTCCCATGTTCACCAGCTGTTTCCTTTTGCTGTCATTAGTTCAATGTATTTAGTGCGCGTTTCAGTTTGTTTCCCCAGTCCGGTCATTAACGTTGTGATGTTTCACTGTCTGTTTTGTGCCTTTCCTGATTAAACCCCATATTCTCCAACCCCCTTTAGTCCTGTGTTTTTACCGTGATCCCAGCAGTTCATAACATTTACAATTTGTGCTTCTTGTTTTTCTCCAAGGATGTTTTTGTTTAAATTTGTGTATAAATTTAATGAAATGTTTGTTGTAATACATTTCTGTTTCCTTTGTTTATTTGGCAAAAATGTATCACATTTTTTTTGTTTGGAACCAATGTCATAAATTTTATAACATTTCTATAGGAAAATACCTCCCGTTATATGAGTTCTTTATTGATGAGTGATAATTTGGAACAAATTTGCATGTAAAATTGAGTGAGCCAATATGTTTCAATAAACCGATTATGAAACCTCCTATTCTAGGCGAAGCTTGATCTCTGAAACCGCTTTCTAACGCTGGAGGTGCGCAATCAACAATGCTACTGACTGCACCAGCCACACAAAAATAATACGAGACAAAATGACTGCTACGAGGGATGAAACAAGTGCCAGAAGAGTGCATAACAGCTAGCCCCAAATGCAGTCCACGTTCAGCCCTGGTGTGCGATCTTTAGAGTGAAAAATGTCACCACATCAATGGAAGCCAGTGTCATTAAATTTTGAAAGGGCTCTAATGAGGAGAAGTGAATCTGTGCATAACGTCTTTAAAGGGAAAACAGAGATATGATCCTTTCTGCACACTAGTAGGTCTGATCACTCTGCTATCTGGTGTCCCAGATACCTGAACCATTTTAAATGGTCTCTTGCCTGTCTGCATGCTGTGCTAATGGATGCTCTATATACATTACATGGGCATTGGGACACACCTTAACGCCACTTAATCATTGGTCAAATTCAGGTGTTTTATTTGGTCAGGTTTACGGAAAGAATGGGTCGTTCTGAAGAACTCATTGAGTTTAAGTGTGGTACAGTCATAGGATCCCACCTCTGCAGTAAGTCAGTCCCTGAAATTTATTCCCTGCTAGATATTCCACGGTCAGCTGTAAGTGGTGTTATTGCAAAATAGGAGCATTTAGCAACAACAGAAACTAGCCACAAAGTGACAGGCCATGTAAAGTAGCAGAGTGGAAATGCCAAGTGCTGAAGCGCATAGTGTGTAGAAGTTGCCAACGCTCTGTTGACTCAGTAACTGCAGAGTTCCAAACTTCCTCTGGCATTAATTCCAGCACAAAGACTGTGCGCCAGGAGCTTCATGGAATGGGCTTCCGTGGCTGTGCAGCTGCATGCATGACTCACATGGACTGTTGTAAAACACGCTGGACTCTGGAAATGTGTTCTGTGGAGTGACGAATCATGCTTCTCCACCTGGAAGTCTGACATTTTGGACAATTCTATGCTTCCAACCTTGTAGGAACAGTTTGGGGAAGGCCCTTTTCTGTTCCAGCAAGACTGTGCCCAAGTGCACAAAGCAAGGTCCAGTCAGGTCAGTTTGGTGTGGAAGAACTTGACGGGCCCACACAGAGCCCTGACCTCAACCCCTTTGAACACCTTTGGGGTGAAATAGAATGGAGATTGAGAGCCAGGCCTTTATTGACAAGCATTAATTCTTGAGCTCACAAATGTTCCCACAGACACACTCCAAAATCTTATGGAAAGTCTTCCCAGAAGAGTGACAGCTGTTATAGCTGCAAATGGAGGACCAACTCCATATTGACCATTGGATTTAGAATGTGATGTCATAAAAGTTTATGTATGGGTGATGGCCAGGTGTCCCAGTACTTTTGTCCATATTGTGTGATTATGTTTCTCTGCTGGCCAGGAAACACCTTGGTATTCCCCCGGTGGAGCTCGAGGAGGTGGCTGCTGAGAGGGATGTCTGGGCATCCCATCTTAGACTGCTGCCCCTTAACCCGACTCTAGATAAGCAATGCAAAATAGATGGATGGATGGACGGATGATGCATCTACAGACTATTCTCAATGATGAGAGGGATTTCCATCTGCAACTGTAGTATTGCGTTCAAGCTGTGATCACTGCTGCATCTAGAACACAAAAGATCAATTTTCTCTGCATGTTACATAAACCCTATGTTGGATAAGTATTAAGAAGGTAAAAAAACTGATGTAGGATTACAACAGTATGAGATTTTCAAGGTAGGATAACCATCTCAGGAGATTTTTCACGGTATAACTCACGGTTTCATAGTAGTAGTATATGGTATTTCACAGTTATCTGCTAAATCAAGCTAAACGTAGCCTGTTGTTATTATTCTAGTAAAACATGTCAATGTAACAATTTTTATCAAGCTAAATATATGATTATAATCCGTAAAACACATAAAACTTTAAAAAAACCTTCATAAATGTATTTCACGTATTGATGTAAATGCTCGCTGAAACTTTTTTTCTGATCTCACTGATTTGGAATGATGGAATACGGCTGCAACAAATGCAAAATACAACAGACGTCATACTTCAGTTCAGACTGAACCGAAGTACACCAAAATGGCAATAATTTCAACTGATGATTATTTTTAGATTATTTTTCAGATATTGGATGTTTAGGTAACAGTGTTGATCCAAACGCTGGAAACGACAGGATCAAGTGAGTTCAGAAATCAAAACAACAGTGAATGATTTTAGTAACACCTTTGCAACACCTTGCAAAACAGATTTTTTTTTCTGTCAGCTGAATCGCTAACGGCAGTTCCTGCCACACCATTAAGCTACCACCATAGTTTGCTGATACTATAGACAATATGGTTTACTGTAAGGCCGGAAGGACTGATTGAGCAGTGCCTGAAAATGTAATGCAGTGCAGGCATGCTGAGAAAACCACTGCAGATATGCGAGGCACAAATCGGGCAGGTGGCAGAGATCAACATGGTGGAAGATAACCATCAATTTTCATGCCATGAAACCAGTATACTGCTGTAGTCCTAGATTGATGTATATTAAATCATGGCTGAATCCAGAAAATAAATAAAGCAGTTAAGGGGGAAATAATTTTATGAAGTATTGCTTTATGAATAATCTTTTCAAATTTATTTAGTTTTGCATAGTTTTATTTTGTGAAAAACAGACCCCGAGCATATTGTGAAATCATCATCTTTATTTCAAAGCCAAACAGAACATCCATGAAACTTCATCCAAAGAAACAATATCTACATGGTGTAGTTCACGATGAAAGGCAAGCGAGGAAAAGCACATACACTCTGCAGGTCTTGGTCGTGTGACCAAGGCTTTATTTTAGGCATAAATACTGATAATCAACAGATTTCATCTCTGCAGTTTTTCGTAAAAGGCTGCCTCTACGTATACTGTGCACTTAAGAAAAACCTATCGGCTCCACTTTTCATTAGTTTTAGTTAATTGAAAAAGGAAGATTAGTTATGTAGATGCATTCACATGGCAATGCGCTACACAGGGATACGTATCTCTGCAGCATAGAGACAAAGCTTTACTGTAACTATATTATATTTAGTGTCCCACCAATGTTATGAACAGCAGAAGGTTTTAATATGGCACTGCTACTGTGCTGTTTTTGCTGCTAATTTTCCCAGGTTTTCACCACTTAGGGCTTCTAATTAAATGTACATGGTGCAGTGACAGCCCAGGGCATAGCACACAAAGGGAAATTGGGCACTTGGTGTCACTGATCGCTCCTAGTGTGAGTTGATCACTTATTTATCGAAAGCCTTGGGAAACTGGCACCTGCTGGAAGGATATTACCTGGGGCTTTTTTTTGTCATGGAGCACAAACCAGCCTGCTAACGGCCTCGTGTCAAGCTGATGGCAAATCACACAATTATGCTAAGTCGCGGTATTACTACATCCAAAACACTGAATATTATAAATAATCCTGTGAAAACTAAGCCTACATTTGAATAACTGCTTAAATTAATCTCAACTATGAAATAAACTACTCAGACATAAATTTAAATGTGGAAAACCACTAATATACAACCGGAGGTGATCGTAGGATGTTGGAAATTAACAGAAAATCAAATACAGTAAGAACCTGGAATTTAGCATAGATGCCCATATCAACTGCAGCCATATCTTTGCTGCAACAATTTTGTTCTTGTTTTTGTGTTTAAAAATGTATGCATTGAGGATAATGGGTTCTGCTGCAGGCAATTAAACATCACTTTAAGCTCAGATTTTTCAAGCAAAATATACTGCATGTTGCCTTAAGCATGGGTATTCCAAAGTCATTTGGATGTAAAACTAAAAAAATGTTTTCAGAGAAATTCATGCACATACATCTTTTTCTATATACCTATTTACAGAACCAGACTCAAGAAAAATCATTCTACAGGTCCAACAAAACAATTTTATCCCCTATATTGAAATACAGCTTAAGCACTTCATAATATAATCCTGCTATGTTGAAGAAAAAATGTTACACTTGCATTTTTTCATATGAACAACTATCATGTTATTTCCAATATCATGTAATGAAACTAAGCTACAAGGAGCAATTTCTTTAATTATATTAATCAAATATGATTGTCTCACATGTGGTGCTGGCTTTCACCTTTTCACTCATATCAAGCATTTTGGGTTGGGCGTGAGAGACCTTGTCTGCTTTTCAGACGTTTAAAATATAGATGCTTACAAAATAGAGCATTTCTTTATACGAGTCCTGGACGCTGCTGCATGCATGAAATTGTCTTGATGGAAACATTTCAGACAGGCATGGTTCCTGTCCTCCTTGCCATGCATGAGCTTATTGCTGTCAGTTTCCATTCATTATCCACCAGGAGGCTGAAATGGGGGAGATTTCAAATATTGAATTTTCCCTTTTGGCTAACATCCTGATTCATTCTATAGAAAAATGCAGTTTCTTACTTTAAATGATATTTTTAAAAGATATTTTGGTATAAGTTTAATTTTGGTGATTTTACATGCATATTCAGACTAAACAGCTTGCTCCAAGATACACATAACCCTGTTATATAAAAATAGTGGTATTATATAGTGTTTTTTTACTATTATTCTTTACAATAGTGGACTTTTGGTCCATGGTCATAAGAACATAACATCTACAGAAAGTCCCCGGGTTAATACAGATTTACAGATAAGCTGTGCTTACAAACAGATTGCCATAAAGCCTTTTATATTTAAAAACTGATTTAAATAGTTGTCCATAGCAACAAACACACTACTTTGTGAAGATGTTATCATAATGTTACTTCACAGATGCCTTCACAAATACAAGACATCGATGGAACGAAAGTAAGCGCTAGCCTGTAATTGTGATCTTTTTTCTTTTCTTTCTTTCTAAACTGTTTTATGATCTGTTTCTTCAATGTATTGTTACAGATGTTTTGTGTAATCGGAAGTATTTCTTAAGTGTGTTATGCATAGAAAGGTAAAATATGTATTATACTTTAAAATAAACATTTCATAAGTAAATAAGTGTCATGTTCCAATTTATCTACAAATTCGGCTTAAAAGCAGACTTAATATTGAATCGTTTTCGTAACCCAGGGACTGCCTGTACTCATCATGCAGTTGGTACAATGCCCGGCCAAAAAACAAAGTCGCCATTTAAATTTTGCATTGAACTGCCTTTAGCTTTGATTATGGTGTTCATTTGTCATTGTTGAACTGCCTTTAGCTTTGATTATGGTGTTCATTTGTCATTGCGTTGTTTCCACAAACTTACGCAACATCTCTGCATTTAGTTTCATCCATATTTGCATCCATTTCTCACTGAGATCTTGTATTGACAAAGTGAGGTGAATCACTCCATGAAGTCAGCTAAGCACATCTCAGACTTTCAGTGGGGTAACGGTCAAGACTCTGTGGAGGCACTCATGTGTGAAAATGATTCCTCATGCTACTGAACCACTCTCTGACATTTTGAGCCCGATGAATCTTGGATTTCTCGCCCTGGAATAGCCCATGACATCAGGAAAGAAAAAATCCATTCATGATGGATGGAGGGCTAACCTGGCCAGTCAGTAGACTAAGATACTCTGCTGACGTTACATTATTGCTGCATAACATTGCTGAACTACAATAATGATCCAGTCATTGGCTTTTTAAGTATTTGCCAATTTAAATTCAAATGGTGACTTTCTATTTGGCAGGGCAGTGAAAATTACGCCTAATTGGTGTGGATGCTTATTCTTAAAAAGTATGTGAGAGTATAAAAACAGAATATAAATCTAATACAGAGACATATTAGTAACCCAAATTGTTAACAGAAAAGTTTGAAAATGAGACTTAAGTTATAGGGGCTCACTAGCATAAATCGCCACCTAGTTGTACAGGTGCAGCCAATGAGTTACAATCCGATAAAATTCCAACTCATGCAGCATTACTCTGAAAGAAGTATAGGAGACCACCTGGAAGAAGCATTGTGGACATCACCTCAGGGTCCTCCAGCACGTCGATGATGCAGCGCTGGAAGCTCTTGCTTTCGTTGGACTGGAGATAACTGGATGGGAAGACAGCAGGGATCATCTCACAGGGTTAACAGACTGAGGTGTACACATCTTCAGCTAAGGAAAAGCCCCCTGTTCAATTTAGATGAAAAACGGGACATGAAAAATGCAGGTGGAGAGTGGTGAGTGACTGGCCGTGTGAGGCCATTTGTTTGCCAGAAGAGGAGAACTCATGCAAACCCACCTCATCCAGGAGATACGGTCCTGCCAGAACTCATACATTATGAAGCAAGATCTCTCTGGCAATTTCTGGATGGATATGCTGGGAGGTGGAGAGAGAGAGAGAGAGAGAGAGAGAGAGAGAGAGAGAGAGAGAGAGAGAGAGATTCCCTTATGCCTGCTTCATAAAAATATTTCTTATTCAATGTTTTATTTGTAAGTATCAATGGTTTTTTTTATCTAAGAATGAATGACGTATTAAGTGACTGAGTGGCCAGCATTGTTGTCCCACCCCCAGGATTAGGGGGGTTTAATCCTGCCTTTGCTTTGTGTGTCTGCAATTTGCTGCTACTCTCTCCACCACAATATGCGGCTGGGAGATGGATAGAAGAGTCTCTACGGCCAGCATGTTGGTCGTGGAAGGAGACGCACTGTAAATTTTCATTTTGACTCATGGTGGCATTGGTGTATCTCCGTAGTGCTTGGTGGAACTCCTCAAGGTCTTTCTCCATCACTGACATCTGCCTCTGAACTAGCAGGATATTCTGTTAAGCACAAAAAACAAGCTTTACTGTGTCAAGGATGCAGTTAGGGGACTAAGCATAGGTTGGCTACAGATGACACAATGTTTATTTTCTCCTGCTAATGCACACAGAGAGTTAAATCAAGATATTTGCAACAGCAAAGGACCCCTAGGAAAATCTGTCACAGTGTGGAGCACAGCTTGTAGTTCTGGTGAAGAAATGAGCATCGGAGAGGGATCGAAGCAGTAAAGAGCATCTGTTAGCCAAATAAATAATGCAGAGTCCCACATTCATCTCATCCATCTCATCAGATCTGCTTGCCAAGTGGAACACAGTTGGTCTAGCATGGCTCCATTCCTCCATCTGCTGGTTTTCCTTCCCAATCCTGGCTTTTTGAGTAACCAGCCAGAGTGATGGGTGCCTGTTTTGACTGATGTCCCAGACAAACCTTCGGTGTTTGGCTATCAAAAGGCAGCAGCTGGGAAGTGGATGGGGGTGACTCACAGATTTATAGGTGCTGGCCAGAGTGTCCTCCTTGATGGGCTCCAGGCGTGGACTCTGGAAAATGGAGGGAACAATGGGGGATTGAAGAGGGTGGCAGCTGCTTCATGGGGATCGTTACAAATTCCAACTATGCAAGATCCTCGCATTTCCCCCTTGCATCAATGTATTCAATGAGTTTAACCTATTAAAAATGTCCACTAGGCTGTACAGCTGCGTAAACCACAATGGGTCATCGAGGCAGTTCGCAAGCTCAGATTTTTTTAGCATTAGCTGCAGAGGTGTAGCATCAGGGCAGGGAAGGCAGGCAAGGCCGGGGGCCCCGTCAGGGAGGCTGAATACATGGTACACTGCAACAACAAATTTGATTTATCTGCACGTTGTTTCCACAAAAGAGATAATAACTAACTTGTGTTTATTAAAATCTCTAGTTTGGCATTTTTAATTGAAACTTCAACTAAAATAATAGTAACTAAACTTCAACTCAAATAATCTGTGCCTGGGGACGGTGAATTGAAGGACCCCGTGGAATTTTTTTGGTTAGGGACCCCAGAGTCCTTAGAATTGCCTCTGATTAGATAAAAATTACTTGACCTCCTCGTGCAATTCATACAAACAATGCAGCACGCTCCCTCTGGAGAGCTAAAATTCTTCTGTGTGAAAGAGTAGCTACTGTTTGGACACCATTTCCTGGCCCAGCAATGAAAACAAGCATGTGTTTAAAGGCCACACTTTGATATAACTGACCATTTGCGCTGCCTGCTGCTTCACAGATTGTAAGGCATTTTCCTTCCAGCAAGTGACTCACAATTAATTATGCAATGGGGCAACATTGTTAAAGGGGCTATCTGCTCGACACCTGAAGGCAGCTCGGTCACCCAGCCTGTCACTGTATGAGCACCACTGGTGCAGATCCTGACAAATATATCCCATGATATGTCTGCATAAAAGCATCCAGCATATCAAATAATGCTTCACCAGTTGTGGGACATGAGGCCCAGAAAAATGCTCCTATCTTTCCCATATCTGAAACAACGATGCAGTTGTGCTAGCCCAGAAACATCAGTAGCACAGGCTTTGCTTAATGTAGGTTAGCAGTCAATCCTTAAATCCACTCACAAGATCTCGGAGACTCCCGGTGTCATTTGAAAAGGGGATGTCACTAATCTACTGAGCAAAAGTTTCTCCACACATGATTTAAATGTCTTTTGCGGCAGGTAATTTGTATGTTTGCTGATGTTAAGCTTCTGCTGTTCCAGAATATTTAGCTTAAACGTGAAGTCCAGGGACTCGTCCTTCAGTGTTGGACATTTAGTCTTTAAATGTCACTTTAACTTGCAAGGTTTCAAGCACATTTCAAGCACATATTACATTCCGTCATACTTTCAAACCTTCCTATTTTTCCTGAGGGGCATAACTGAAACTCTGACTAGGAGATGTGTAACATAGCGTAATGAATATTTTAATATATATTACTGTTTGAAGTTTGCTTAACTAGAAAGTTTGGTCATTGGGTGCCACTGGTTGCAAGATGTTGATAAATTTCACAGGCCGACCATCATAATTAAGAACCAGCATGACAGCCATAAGCTGTTTTGTCTTGTCAACATTAATTAATAAAAAACTTCATTTATACCAACTTTCTAGTTTTGAGACCTGCTCATAAAACTTATCGCCATCATTGTTGCATCACGGTCCAGCGTGTTAAAGTCATCACTCAAAACTTTAATTTCTTAAATGGAAATTAAAAATAAAAGAGGAGCTAAAACGCTCCCTTGGGTTGCCCCAGTGTTCAGAACAACCACATCTGACTTTCACACAGACAAACGTTTCCTCAAGATTCCCTTAGGATTCCCCTTCAACAGAGTCAGTAAATGAAAAAAAAAAAAAATTTATGCACTGCAAACTGAAATCTAATTTCAATATATACATCATACAAAACTTAACTTTTTTGTCCTCGGGTATAACACTAGAAAACACTGATAGTACCGTACGCTTTGTGTCTGGGTTTTTACTCTGACTGCCTTGCAGACCGGGAACAGATCTTGCATTGCCGGTAGAGTTTCATGTTGCCCTGTATCCTGTATTGAAAGATAAAATGCTGTGTCCCATTTTGAAGCAATATGGGGTGGGATTTGTCCCATATTTTGCGATTTGCTGCCCTGATTATCGTCAGCGTCCCGTATTTCTTCAGCTTGAAAGTGGAAACCCTGATTGTTAGCGTCTGTGACTGTAAGCGCTTGCGTTCTGTTTATTCCACTGCAATGCACATCCAGTATAATGCTGGCCATCAAAGTCCTTTTTCCTTGTTTAGCCTCAGCATATTGTGGCTGCTGAAGTGTCTGTCCCTTTCTTCACTGATACTGGCCCATGACCCACGAGTATCAGGTTGTTTGCTCTTAAAAAACAACTGCATAGTGCGATAGTGCGCTATCAAGCAATGTACCTTATCTACAGTTTACCAAAGTTACTAATATTATCTTCTATCAATATATGTCTTATATATATCCCAAATACAGAATAATAAAGTGCTCCCTTAATAAATATATGCAGTAGCAGTGCTTTGATAATCTGTGGCCAGTAGTTTAATATTTTCATGTATTTTCATAGAGAAAGGATAAGAAAAGAAAATTAGATTTCTATTTTCTTCCAGTGCTGCTCTCCAATTACATAGATATTACATTTTGAAACAGCTGGACGGCATGTTATAAAAAAAAAACACTCTATGATGCATCCCAGAGCTCACCAGATTAGATATTAGAGGGAGGCAAACACAGCACAAGACTGGAAAATTAGGAAAAAGAACTGGCCTTGATTCACATGGTATAGTCAAAGAAACTGTTGCTGCAACCATTGTTCTCTGCTGAGGGATTTTTTTTATCCTGGACATAGTTAATATGTTCATCCATTACCCTTTTATGTAGACATTTTAGTTCAAGGTGCCAATAATGGGGATTTGTCTAGGAGTCATTGCCTTCTCCAAGTAGAAAAATGGAAGCCACAAGCTTCGTGTAATCTGTGGTTGTTTCTGCTAATGAGTAAAGAGGCTGCTGAATGTTGCTGGATGTTGCCTTGACGAGGCAGCCTGTGGTACAATAAAGGGGGTGCAGGCAGAGCAAGTCAGTGCTGTATGTTTGGAACAGAGTGGGGGGGGGGGGTAGGCGTGGCCCTCCCACCTGACTCTCCAGCTTGTCAATGAGCAGCTGAAGCCTGTTGATCTGGGAGTTCCAGTGGTTGTCCGGTTCCACAGTAACTCCTGTCAAAGATAAACTGCCACTGGTCACTCTGGTCCCGAGTGCTATAATTAGTATTGTTTTCAGGGTCACATGCCCCTCGTTCATTATCCACGGCTGTGCTGCGGGGGGTGGGGCTCCTGTGCAGACGTACCTGTGGTAAGCATGCCTGAGTAGGGGTCTGTGGGGGACAGGCACAGGTTCTTCTGGATCCGCCGGCTGCACCGTCGGATGTTCTTCTGCACAGGGAGGCCTTCAGGCTTGTTCACCTCCTTCCTACAAAAAGAGAGCAAAAACCTTGCCAGGTGTGTGACTCATTCCACATGGGATGACGCATGAAAACCAGCAAAGCTCTTGCAGGCCAGAGGTCTGATGTTTCCTACGGCTCCTGTTATGACAAGAATACTTAGTACTAATTCATTAGCAGGGTGGACAAAGACTCACATTTAATTTAAGTTTATAAGAGTTTATTTTAACAAGTTAATACAGTACTACTTAACTGGAAAGGTGTGATAGTAGTACTTTATTATTCCCTGCAGGGAGATTCTTTATTTAAAATCTAATGATGTGATGAGAGGTGGCCCTGGTGGAGCAGCCCGATGTCAGCAGTGTGAAGGGCAGGGGGCTGAGGGAGGGGGAACTGGTATCTTTCTCAGCCCTGACATGTCTCTGCCTAATCCCCAACCCCCCCGGTCACAGATGGTGAGTGAGAAG
>JAABNY020000108.1:23527772-23541017 GCA_015164015.2 Brevimyrus niger | reverse complement strand
CCTGCTCCTGATCACCTACTCAAACCGGGACAAGAACACAGGTAATTAGTGAGAGGGACTGACAGACCGGCAGGGGCGTCACAGTCCATAACAGAGTATCAGAACTGCACAGTGAGAGATTGGATGATCATTCGTTCCAGTTTGTTGTTTATAACAGCGATGGCCCTGGGATATGTGCTGTTCTTCAGTCTGTTTGTGCGAGCTTTAATTGTCCTGTACCGCTTGCCTAAGGGCGGCAGCTCAAACAGGAGGTATGCTGGATGTGATGCATCCTTCAGGATGCTCCTGGCTTTTCTCTAGTTCTCTGTACTTTTTTAATATGCAAATCAAGCTTTTCTGGTTATAAAGTCTGACTATAGCAACTGCAAATTTTTTAAAAATCAAGATAGAGGCACAACAGAATGCTATATAGATTCTAGGCCTTTTTTTAATGCATATGCAACTTTCATAAATGAGAGGCGCGCTCTTCTCAGCCAGTCTCCTGCCTACTTTAATAACACAGCCCTGGATTCCTCCTGGAAACAGGACAGCCGACAGTGCAGCTGCTGCTCACGTGGCGAGTTTGGGTGTTTAACTGAAGCCAGGGGCACCTGCAAACCAAAGCTGTACCTCAGTCAGCTGACTGAAACCATGTTCCACCGGTTAACTGAAGGACTCACACAGCTCAGGGTCTTGTCACTGCCTATTACAGTATATACCTTGCTTCGCTTCTAGATGTGAGAGCCATACATTGAAGCTTCAATGCCCCCCCACCCGCCCCACAGTTTGATCAGTTTGACCACTAATGAAAATTCTGGTTTATGAGACAAAGCAAAGGTTGCCTGTCATTTTAAATATCACTGCTGGGGGTTGGCTGTAACACCTTCAGTGCAGTGTACAGTATGTCCTATGATCGGGAAATTTTTAAAAAGCCGGAAACATGAACCCCCCCCCCCCCACACACACACACACACACACACACACACACAGTAACACAAATAATTTTTTGGTGGTGGATAGATGGGTAAAAGTGACTTGGACACTAAACAATGAGTATTTGTAGAATTTAATTCTTCTGCACTTTGCACATCTGTCACAGAATCAAGGCATTTAAAGCTTTCTATCTGTGATTTAATGCAATCCAAGCTCCCTATTTCTAGATAAATAATTTTCAGGTAAACCAGAGGGCCCTAACTGGAGGGTTACGCCCCACAAGGGGGCCTCAGTGAGGACAATTTATTTGAAACCAACAGTATTTCTTCCAGGTGGTAACCGGCACAAGAACGTCAGTCATGACGTAACACAGAATCCCAAAATCCACAGCAAAAACCATGTGGTTCTCACAGGGAACCTGATGTGGAGGGGAAAGGAAAGGAATCACTTGGCTAATTTAATTTTAAAACATTGAAAATATTGTGGTTTGCAACAGTTGTTTTATTTTGTTGAAGCCTAATATCTTAAAATATGTCTGTTTGCCAGTATAATCAAATAACATTATGTTTATCGTAATAAACATTTGCAGTTATTGACACAATTTCAGAATGCATGGAATTAATACTTAATTTTTAAAACTACATTTCCTAACTTGTATAGGTGCCCCAAATATATTCTTCTAGACTCAGGGGGTGCTTTGATACATAAAGTTTGAGAACCGGTGAGAACCAGTCATTCCAGTGCACAACAGCAACAATAACCTTTGTACCACAGTAACAATAGCTGGATCAAAAATGCAGAAGCAGAAAATCTACAGCAAGTCACTGAAAATTCTCAAGCAGATTTCAAAGCAGAGTGCAAGACATTCATCAAAACACATCTCCTCAGAGTGCTGAAGCTAGAAAATGGCCACCTTCCGCCGTGTTTTAGTGGCTGCCTGTGACTCGCACTTCTCTCTGGACATTTCACTGAGACTCCTGCTGCTACAATGCTGCAATAAACAGATAGCAATGTGTATTCTTGATGGCTACATAAATGTCAGGATATGAGGTGCGATTACACCCTTAATGGCTAACTAGAGTTAATATCAAACTAATAAGCAAACTTTGAACTCGACTAAAGGTTCATAGCCGTCACATGCCCTAATGGTATGGGCTCAATGTCCCAGTGCAGGTTCAAGACAAGGCAGAGTCGCTGTGCAGCCTCCCTCTTTGCAAGGTTACTGCCATGGCCCATAAGTCTCATCCTGAGGGCCCTAAGACGTGATGAGGCCTGTCAGACCAAGTTACTGTTGGGCTGCAGGGGTACAGGCCTTAATCCTCTTTGTGTTTTACTTTTGATTTTTTAACATTTAACATTAACCTCAAAAAATAAAATGTTACAAAGGAAAAACAAAAACGTTTTCAACTCAACAACTTATTTGGTTTATAAATATTGCAAATTTTATCCCAAAAAAATCTAATATTGTGATGTTGATTATTTTCCAATATCATGAGCCCTGGTAGAAATTTGTGGTAGAAACAGTTTATGTACTAAGTCAATCTGATTATTAATATTGCAGCATGGGTGCTGTACACAGTGTGTGGCTTTAATTACAATAAGGCAGGCAATGGAACAGAGAGGCATTTATTTCTCATCTGCCACTCACCACGCCATCACACTGCCCACCATGCTGGTCACCCTGACAACCCAAACCACTAACAGTGAGCACACCCACACCGCTATTTATAACAATTAACATTAACGCTACACATGACATCACAAACAGTACAATGACACCACACAAATACAGGGAACTATTTACATCACTTACATCTTGCGCTGGTCTGACATGCCGCGTTGCCCATTGGATCGTCCCCAGTGCTACAATATGATTATAACCAGGGTGTTGCACGTACCTCCTTAGTTTTGTCCATTGCCTTCAGAATTGCAACATTCAGCTTCTCTAAAGCTGACAGGACATTCAGGTATTCGCCCAGGTGTTGGGAAAAATAATCTGACAGAAGCAGAAAGTCTGAGTGAGTCATGTGATACATCTAGCTTGCAATCATGCCCAGAATTCCCCAGAAGACATAAGACATTAGTAAGAACAGCAACAGACACACTTATGGTATAATTAAGTAACTACTATGTAATGACATACAAACACATATGTCTTGTTTCCACCAATGCGGGGCAAGGCTTTTTCCCAATTCGGAACTGGTTCTATGCGTTTCCACGGCAAAAAAACTGGCTCTAGGCCAGAAAAAGTAGCTCCAGTACAGCAACACAGAAAAGCTGATCTCAGAATTTCGAACCGTAACATCAGCGAAAGTGGAACAGGCTATTGAGTCCAAATCATCCGCATAACTGGAAAATTCAATCCATAAGCAATTTAGTTTTGTAAAATATCACTGGTGGCAGCAGTGAAACAACTTGCCAGTTTATTAGCAAAATAACGTTACATATTTTTTATTATAAAGGCTAATTTTTGCGATTCTGCAGCTTATAAAAACTTAAACCCCAAAACATATTAAATTAAATCCAAAAAACTTAATTCATATGAACCTACACTTCACTCTCACTTTTCCGTTCCATTTTTTTTTTCAAACTGGTGGAAACGCAGGCAGGTTCTCCATAAGCGCTATGTGAGAACCAGCTCATCCTGGCACTACCAGCAGCAACGGCTCCATTTGGGTGAAAACAAGGTAATACGGACCTCATTGTGATTTTCTTGAGATTAAATGTCACTGCTACCCAGTTCTTGACTGTAGACAGGTGTGACGGGGATTGGTGTCCCTTATTTCTTCAGATTGAAAGTGGCAACCCTACTGAGTGGCGAATGTTCTTGCCCTCCACTTTGGGAATTGGATGATCACCCAGCGCAATCATCTCCAGTATTATATCAGTTATGCCTTTACCTCTGATGTTGTTAACTTTTAATATAGATAAAATTTAAATATCAGCCGGCAACATCGGCCAAAACTGACATATCTAACCAACACCATCTGGGGTTTTTAATGAATATTGGCCAATACCAATACATTTATTTAACTGATATACTGGACATGTCTAGCTTTCCTGGCTGTTTCTCCTTTCCAGCACATTCTGTACTGTATTTTAAGGCATTAGTGCAATAAATGTGGCTAGACGAAGACTCACCTGAAAGCTTTTCTGTATCCAAGTTGCTGGAAAAGAAGGAGATGATTAATTGTATTCAAAGCAGTCCGAAGACACTGAACAAGCTGATGTAATAACTGTCTGAGTGAGAGACCCGGGTTGACATTTCACAGTGTCAAGATGAAAACCTAGTTGCAAGAAAAACATTGTTTACTAGTGTGAACCTCAGTTTATCATCTGCATATCACAAACACATTCAGCTGCTACATGGAAGTAGTACAGTAATGTTGAAATTAGACTGTTTGGCTACACATCACTTGTGCAAATGTTAACTGCAAGAGGGAATCAGGGAAAAAAAATGTTACCATTGTAACCAGAGACAAATGCATTTTCAAAGAAAGGTGATCGCTGATACAAATGTTATATGATATATGCGTATCAGGATAGT
Organism: Brevimyrus niger; assembly: GCA_015164015.2. Classification (NCBI taxonomy): domain Eukaryota; kingdom Metazoa; phylum Chordata; class Actinopteri; order Osteoglossiformes; family Mormyridae; genus Brevimyrus; species Brevimyrus niger. The sequence continues at coordinate 23,536,558 of JAABNY020000108.1, read as the reverse complement.
GCATTGGTATCAACCCTGCTTCACTGTATATCTCCTTTCTGCTAGCCAGAAGACGGGCAAAATAAGATGTGAGGCGAGAAGAAGGTTTAATTAAGTACCGATAAAAGGTTGTCTGTTACTGATGTTCTATCTGACATCTAAAATGATTTAGGTTACAGCTGATTGGCATGCAAACAAACAGCCCCCCCTCCCCCCACCCGGCTCTCCTGTGGCTCCTTTTCTCCCAGCCATGCTGCTGGCCTGTATTACTGAATTCCCTCAGTTCTTCTCACTAATGAGAAGGCAGGGCATCCGCTGAGGCACAGTCAGCCTACAGGAAGCTCTTCTGCAGCGGAGCTCGTGTTGCATAAAGCTAATGCTGTTCACAGTGCTGTCCTTATCCGATAGGAGTAAAGCTTGGTAGATACCCCTCTGCATACATCTTTGTGCCCCTTCCTGGAAAAAATGCTACATGGCGAGTAAGAAATTACTAAGAATCTTTAGTGTGAACTCCAGTAGCTCAACACATGACCGCTATGCTAACAATGCAAAGATAACCCTCGCAACCCTTTTCGCGTTAAAGTACGCGAAAGTCTTTTTGTAATGGTTCTCAGACTTTAGTACTGCATTTATCAGATACTTCTGTTTGCAGCTGGAGTACCTAAACGAGCTCCTTTTCTCAGTTGCAAAGATTTATCCATAAGAATCCGATTTGCACATTTATTGGCCTATCAAATGAACCTGTGACTGTTACAGAAATCGAATTCTGCCCATATTAGGATGCACTTTCAAGTGGGTTAGAAGTCAGCAATTTGAACTTTTAAAAAATGCATGTCAAAGGAAATATCTATTTACATATTTGGAAACCTTATATAATTGTAAAGGAGGAGTACATATTCCTGTTCTGACTATTGTTATTTTGCTTTTTTTCATATGCTAATGGGATACAACCACAGGGCTTTACTGTAGAGCTTCACCTGAAGGTCCTGGGATCAGCATGACTTGGGTTGATATGTGCTGCTTTGTTAGCATCTCACAGTATCAGCTGCAGGGCCCATTGATTTTACTGTGTCACATGCCCACTTGCCATGAGCTAATTTATGCTCCTAGGGCCCCTCTTAGCAGGATGCAGCCAAAGGCTTCATCTTCTCGCCTGTCAGACTTGGCTGGCCAGCCATTCGCCTGCTGAGGACCTGTCTTTAAATAGCCAGCATTCTCAGTCCACTCTTTCAAGACTTATGGTGCTGTCACCCTCACAGATTTAATCTAAAGACAAGCTTGTCTCATACACCGAGTCTGAGAAACACCTAAACGTAGGGGGTTCTGTCATATTAGACTAAATTTGCAGGCCAGTGTTATAGTATTTGTGTGAGCCAGTGAATAATCACAGCAATTAATGAATGTTTTTGTCTCTGCTCCTACAATATACAGACGCTCCCTGGGTTATGATGGGGATACACTCTGATAGACCAATTGTAAGGTGAAAATATTGTAAGGGGAAAATGCATTTTGATATAGTATTCCTATCCTAACACACATCATAGCTTAGCCTAGCTATCTTAAACAGGCTAAGAACATTTACATTAGCCTACATTTGGGCCAAATCATTAACATAAAGCTTTTTTATACTGTAATAAGGTGTTGAATATCTCATGTCGATTACTGAATAATCATACCCACTTTAAAGGTGAAATATCGTAACACGGACCACCATAACCTGGGAAGCATCTGTATTGTATTCTTATATATATTCTTCTCCCATTAACTGAAATATAAAAGTCTTTTATGGCAACTTGATGAAACGGTAGTACTATATATACTGATGGAATAATCATGATATGCTCTCCAACAGTGAATATAAGCCTGGAAAAAGCATCAAGGGAGTGAAGGAGAAGATGAAGAGTGGGAAGAGTTGTGATGCGTAGATGGAGAGGCGGGAAGATGGGGTGTCTCCGGAGGTGCGAGAAAGCGTGGGATGAGATAAGAAAAAAACGGGTCAAGGTGCCAGCGGGGTGTGAGTGAGGTGTTGCGGACATTCACTTAGACTGGTGTCGGTCTATGGAGAAGAAGAGCTCCTGCATCTCCTCGGTACTCAGGATGCCATCGGCAAAGTACTTCTTGAACTCCTCAAAGGAGAGCTTCCCATCATCTGAAAAGAGACAGACAGGGCATGTAGAAAAGGCAGCGATGGCCATTCTAATGCTTCTCACTCACCAGAGACAAGATTAGCCATAAGAAAATATATTGCCACACTGATGGAATTGAATATTGGATATTGTTGAACATTACTGCTAAAAACACGACTTAAGAATCATCATCACACCAGTCATGGCCAAGTGGAACCATACAGTAAGAGGTCCATTCTTTACTGATCTGTTCACAACCAAAATGGCTTCCACCACCTCATATTTTGCATATGGAATTTCCCCATTGTTTCTGAATGCATTCTAATATAATCACAGCTATAAGAAATGAGAGCCAAGATCCACCCACTCATTCATTTTTAGTACCCGCCTGTCCTGTTCAGGGCCATAAGGGGTCCAGAACCTACCTTAGAAGCTATGGGCACAAGGCAGGGAAAAACCTGGAACTGGGTGAACCCAGAACAGGGCACACGCACACACCAGTTCACCTTAGCATGTCTTTGGGTCTGTGAGGGTACACACACATGGAGCCAGGGTATAGAACACTGGTGCTAACCACTGCGTCTCCACACCACCACGGAGCAGTGACATGAAGTACAATGAATAGTTTCAATGGCAATTCAGCACATCCTGTCAATTAACTTAAAAGTGTGGAAGAAAAAAATCAACCTCTCCAGTTGCCAAGGCTGGCATTTGCTCAGTTATTCACCGAGAACCAATAGTGGTTTTTCCTTTATACTTCAAGGCAGAGTTTGAGCATTGCTCCTTAGCTCCACTTTGCCTGAATCTCAGTCTTATGTAGCTGTTTCTTAGTTGTTTGCCGAGGGCATGAAGCAATGCTTTGCTGCACAGTCGATTTGGCTGTGATGACAAACTTGGAGGGATGTGACTAAGCCACACAATGGCAGTGTTGAGCAATCCAACACACCTGGGCAATGACACAACTAAAACCTAAGGAAAGGACTTACTGCAAAATATCAATGATTGCCCACAGGCAAAACTAATAAAAAAATCATGAAACTGACCCAGCTAAAATAGATACAACTTTGTGTGAAACTGGGAGTACCATGGTACGGGGACAGGGGTCTCTTGGGCTTTTCTTCAACAGACTTACTGTGGATTAGTTGGATTTAGATCAGAGTTACTTGACAGGGTCAGAGATTCTCGCATATTCCGGCTGCTGCTCTGTGATGGCCCTGCTAAGCTAGAGTATAACATGCGTAAACCCCAGTATCTCCTATGGCCCAGAAAAGACAATTGCATGGGTCTTTTTCTCGTTGGGTATAACAAACAAAGGGACTACAGATTGTACCTGTGATTTGGGTTTTGGATTCTAAAAACTACACCTCCTCCATTTCTATTACACTCACAAAATTGCCTCATAACCATAAATGACAACAATGTACTCTGGAGAAATAGTCATAGACATACTCATACAAATATACTCATGCAGACACCTACAAACCGCATCCTGATTTTCTTCTGCAAAGTGATTTTCTTCTGATACTGCTACCTAGATTGTTTTTCACTAAGCACACAAGTTCCAGTTATCTGGCAAAAAATATTGGGTGTACATACAATTTGAATGAACTAATCCCCAGTTGTTACATTAACATTTTTTAACTTTGTGAAACTTGGTATTTATTTGTAAAAAAAAAAATGATATATTTATTCTAATGCCAGTCTAGTTAAGATGTTTGCAAACAACCACTAACCTTGAACATTTTATCATACCATCCATACATTATACCACAGTATATAGTATTCTAACTCTGTTTTCAAAAGCAATGTTGCTTCAGTTTTTTGAAATTTTGGCGATAAATTTTGCTGAAGGAAAATTCCGCAGTATATGAACAACATTACTGTAATACCACCAAAGCTTACCCTACACACTCTCCCCATCACTACAAAAAAGCCAAACTTTGTTTCAATGTACTTAGGTTCACCAGATCTGCACATGTTCAGCCACTACTAACTAGAACTAGGGATAAATAACAAGATTAAATTTCACCATAATAAAATTTGCTGAGTTAGGGGATTGGCAAAGAAAAAATATATACACTTTATTTTAGAATTTTCGAATATTCAGAAAATCATCTCATCCCTCTCATCCCATTAACATGTACAATGTTCCTGGGAAGCTTGAAAAAGATCCACGGAATACGTTTAGATTTCCTTTGTGGTTTCTGCAGCATCCATTTCCTTTCTCAGCTGCCACTTAGTGCTGCTGCTTCAATTTTGGGGCAATTTGTGTCAAGAATAACAGGCACAGAATTTCAGCTGTAGATTTTCTTCCATATATTGTTTTGTGAAGTGATAATAGGTCTATCAAAGTAAATCGAGTAATGAGATCAAACAATTATCCTCTTCATACGGTCAAGCATCTTTTACAGTCACCCTCCCCTTTTGCTGCCACTGTGCAGTACTGCTTTAATTTTGGTGTGATTTGTCTTATAATGCAATGCCTCTACATAGCTTGAAGAAGATCCAAGTTATTGTGCAGATAAGAAAGTATTTGAGGCTGCCCTTCTCTTTCCTATAACTATGTAGTGCTGTCTCAATTTTGGTGTAATTTGTCTCAAAAATTCTATAAGGTCCAGATCTTCAGATTTTCAACCTGTTTGCAAAGGTTGCAAAAGATCTGTCAAATATTTTTTGAGTTATTGTACTAACAGGATAAAATGTTTGAGGCTGTCCTCCTCTTTGCTATCACTATGCTGCACTGCTTTAATTTTGGCATGATTTGTCACAAAATTTGATCACTTCTAGGTGTTCCCCCACAAAATGTGTCTACAAAGTTTGAAAAAGATATGTAAAGTACTTTTAGAGTTACTGTGTTGATAAGACTGAGTGTCTTCTTTAGCCTCTTTTTCCTTTTCCATTTTTTTATGCCAATTTGTCTCAAAATAAAATCAGGTGTAAATCTTCATCTATATATTGTTTTTTTTGAAGTACTAATAAGATCCTTCAAATACTTTTTTACTTATTGCGTTAACGGTGTCGAATGTTATCTGCAGTCACCCTTCCCTTTGCAGTTTCAATTTTTGGGGCTTTGTCAAAATTTAATGAGTTGCAGTTATTCACTCATAAAATACCCATGCAAAGTTTGAAAAAGATCTGTGAAATACATTTTGAATCATCATGTTAATGGGATAAAGTATCTGAAACTACCATTTTCTTTGCTACTGTATCATTATGCAGCACTGCTTCAGTATTGGTTCAATATTTGTCTGTCAACCAGATAATGTGTCTGCAAATACTGATCTGTCAAATGCATTGTGAATTATTGCATTAATGAGAAAATGTCTGTGGTGCAGACTGGTTCCAGAACCATATGTATTCCCCGTCTGGGGAATACAGTTACCCTGCTGCTAGATGCCTGCGTGGAACAAAGTAAAACCATCTTCTCCACATTAGCATATCACTTCTGTGGGGGTGCAATGTTTTCAAACAAGTTGATGTGCTTTAGTGTTCCAGAACATTGCCAGACTCCCCACCCTCAAAATGCAAAACAAAACCTCAACACAACACCCACGGCTACGCATCATCAGTCAAGAAAATGTTACAGCTGAATCCCCCCACTCATCCCCTAGGAAATTTTATATCTACTAATTCTGTAGCATGTATTCAATAAAAGTTATCCATTTATTACGATATAATCATGTTGTTCTTCATCATGGAACACTTAATCGGCAAAACGATTCTTTGATACATTGTTAACTTCCTCCTGACACCCCATAAATATTCTGCTGGCCACACATCATTATGGTTTCTGCTGTTGTTTGAGCATCATTGGGTAGCTAAACAATGGAAAACATCCCACTTCTAGAATCACACTGAAGGCAATGAACGTGTAAATAAAAGAACAAACAGAACAAATAATTCAATCAAGAAAAAATCCATGCCCTGCGTAATCATTTGGGGATATTATTTTTGAGCTTTTAGGTGAAGACACTTTGTAGTATACTTTTTCGTAATGCTTATTATATCATAAATCAAATTTTAAATTAAAAAAGAGTGGGTCTTCCATGTGTTTGATAAAACAATTTTCCCATTGCAGGCCAAAAGGACAAAACTCAATTACCAGAAGATCTAGTGTTTAAAACAGTGACACTTGTGTTACATCAGTTCCAAGGAAGACAGTCGAGAATCCAGTGTAGAAGATATTTATTGTAAATTGTTTTAGCAAAACTCTCAGCTGCATATATCTGCCTTTGTAAAACAAGCTACAAGCAATATTCTCTGATGAACCGTGGAATAACTTGCCGAAGGATTAGTGAAAAAAATCACTGGAAACGCAGAGGAGATATTGAAGAATAGAAGACAGGCACATACAGAAATATGATGTTATGTAACCCCTTAAAGGAGGAATTCAGGCAATTATATATTCTCTTCAAAGACTTGAATTGCAATAGCTCAAAAAGAAAAAAAACAGGAGCAGATGATAGGGGTGATGATAACAAGTTGAATTTGGCTCTAGTTTATTCTGGGTATATTTTCAGCTCCTTTTTGTTTTATAAAATGTATAATTTTTTTTTTTCCAATATCATTATTGTGCAAAACAGTACCACCCTTAAGTTGATAAAAGGAACATCAGTGAATCAAACCTATTTTCACAAAGACTTAAATGTATTTCTCATCATCCTCTACTTAGTGGATAGTTATGGACTATGACATTTTTAAAGTCACTCAGTGAAGCAGTGCTTCACCTGATCTTTCCACACTCATGTGAGTTCATGTGAAGCATTTAACCACTCAGAACACGACTTCAACCATCAGGCAAGTTTACTTCACTTGTTCACCAATATTCCGGGTTGTAGAATAAACACTCAGGACTTGACCTCAGTGTCTGCAATGGTTGGTATGGGCATGGTGTCATGCAATTAAGTCATTTGGGAAATGTGAGGATTGATAGTTTGTGCGACAAAGACGTGTGTCTCCACTTAGCTAAATGCAATAGCATAGTGCACAAGGGAAACTTACTTATATTATTATAATAATTTTAGAGTACTAATTTTAGGAAAAGGCACGCCTGTTGAAAACTGCTTAAAAAACAGCCCCAGCTCTCCAGGCTAATAGTTACACTGCTGAAGGCTTGGGATACAGACCGATTGGGGAGATTAGCAATCAATGGGAAATGTTTAGGACTACAGTGTAATGAATATTTTGATATTTACTATCATATTTATAGCAAAGACAAATAAGGCCTCAAATTACTGGGGGGGGTGGGGGGGTGTTATTCTAGAGTTCGCAAAAAATGTTGGGCAGCAACAGCCGCTGATAAGTATTGTGATTATTGGCCATTATTGGTTCCATGGACATTTATTTGAGGTGAGGCACAAGAGCTGGGACCTCCCACAAACATGAAAATGGACTTTCTACGCAGCGTGTGACCCTGCAAATTAGAACCCTGTGCTGTGATTGGAAGGTTGCCGGTTAAAATCCTTTGGCTGGCAGAGTGATTTTACTGTTGGGCCCTCAGGCAAGACCCTTAATCCCACCTGCCCCACCTCCTCTCTCAAACCTTCCCCTCTGAGAACAAGCCATCCTCGTGTGTGTTTCCCTTTGAAAAACGGTCTCTGGTAAATAAATGAATTACAGAATGTTAGTCCCCTCACAAACATGACCTGTAAAATGATTTTAACATGTCACATTTAGAACACAGCAGGAACACCTCCTGTTCAAATGATGATTTCAGTCGCTCCAGGGCACGTGCGGCAGAGAGTGACGTCTCTGTGACACTATAAAATAATACCATCCCCATGCATGAGGGCAGGTGGAGGCTCATCCAGGTGAAGAAGGTTCAAGTTACAGGAGTAAGCAAACACATTTGCATTAGACTCCTTTGTTATCTAAGGGTCTCTCATTCACGTCACTGTCAATATACTGCAGTAATGCATTTTACTTCATGGTCTAACCTACTTTACATTTGCCCCATAAAAATCATTTACAAATAACTCTGAAAACTTAATTTCAGATACCCAGTGATTTAAAGGACTCTTGGAATCCTTTAAATGTCATAGAAATCAGTTAAACCTGCTGGCTTGATAGTTCATGCTTCCTGTACAGTTGATCTTTTTGTTTGAGCAGATGGAAGTGTCTGGCTGCAAAATGGCATGCTTGCATTTGAAGATTTCTGTTGTTCCTAAACACTTCTACTTTGCAATAATACCACTTACAGTTGAATATCTAGCTGAAATGAAATTTCATGAACTGTCTAATTACAAAGATGGCATCCTATGGCAGTGCCACGCTTGAATTCACTGAGCTCTTCAGAACAAGCCATTTCTTCACAAATGTTTGTTAACATGACTGCATTTGCTTGATTCCATACATCTGTGGCAATGGGTCTGAATGGAACACCTGAATATAGTGATTAAGCGGTATGTCCCAATAATTTTGCCCATATAATGTGTATACTGTATATAACATTTTCCCTAAGTCTTCCCTCACAGTCAGGTACCATTTCACAGTTGCTACCTTTTCTGTTTCTAGCTCTGCATAGTAGCATTGTGACAGAAGTATTTTAAATACTTCTGGAGGAGAATGATTAAAAAAGAAATGTGTGCCCCTCAAGGCTTGTGGCATTGGTTGCAAGCTGTTTTGTCACATCTATCTAATTTCTTCTTGTAATACATTGTTCTTAGCTGTCACATTGTACCT
>JAABNY020000108.1:23512883-23527672 GCA_015164015.2 Brevimyrus niger | reverse complement strand
ATTGGTTGCAAGCTGTTTTGTCACATCTATCTAATTTCTTCTTGTAATACATTGTTCTTAGCTGTCACATTGTACCTAACCTCAGACAAGGTTCCTTTCCTGAAAAGCTGAGGACCACCAGAATGGTCCTTAACATTAAAGATTTTATCTATTTTATCTACACTGTGTCTAGGCTAATTGAACCTACTGAGGACTTTTTCCCAATTATTAAGCAGAGTTCAATCTGTAATTACTTTGACATTCATCTATAATTTTGGCAAATAAAAAACTTAGGATTTAACTCAGGTATAGTTAATTGCTCAGTTACAGACATTCTATGAGTTCATCTTTTATTACTAAGATTGAGTATATTCAGATTTGTTTATACATACATATTCAAACACAAATACCTAACAAATATGGACAAAGAGGGTGATTAGAGTGAAGGGAGATACAGCCTTGTGAATTTAGAGAAGGTGTTAGGTTTCATCACTTTTGGCAAAAAGTCCATAAACAAACAGAACTTACCATTTTTGTCAGCACGGCGAAAGATCTGAAAGGAAAGATAAAAAAGATACTTTCATTAAAATGTATTAAATTGATCAAAAACGTAATGACTACTCTGAATATTTTCCAATCAGGGTACTTCCTGTGATGTATGCCCAATCTTTTCTACAAAGTATAGAATAAAATGTAGATGTATGTATTTTAAAATTATATTTGAATTTAGGCTCTGCCTCACCTGTAACCTTGCTTATGATAAGTGGAAAAAGACAAATTTTTTACTCAGTTTCCTTATTTTTACATCAAATTTATCAGATGCTTTTACCCAAAGCAACGTTACTGAGAAAGTCCCTGGAGAAATATGGGTTAAGGGCCTTGCTTACCGGCCCAATCTGCCGACCTTTTCATCACGGGCATGAGTCCTACCCTACAGAGCCACACAATACTAATTTTTATTGCAGTATTGTGTATTGTAGAAGCATTACACCTATCTGCTGCAGGTCAATGAAAGCAAATAGGAGAATAACCCTTAGTAGTTATATAAAAGGAGACAGAACATAGTTTATATTTATATTGTCAGGTCTTGAACTATGTAGGGAATCTGTTAAACAGAAAAAAACACGACATTCATTCAATATATTTTATTGACAATGTATAATCATAATGACCATTTCTATGTGAGCCCAAAAGAGTGCTGCTGTTCAAAAAATGGTCTGACAAAATATTGTGCAAAAGAGCACAACCCATGGGTTTATAAAAGAAGCCTAAGTGAGGCAAACCATTTTCTGCCTCAGTAAGACTCATATACATCATCTTTGATTTAATAGTTTATTGTTACAGAATAAGGTGCATTTTTACACCCACCCAAGAGGGGCAGACTGGAAATTTGCTGTTTAGAGTTTAATCTTTGAGAACGTGAGTTCAGCCATCAGGCAAGATAAACTCATTTGTTTGCTGAAATGTCTTGTTGGTTCGTGGACATGTGATTGTTATAGGCCTTCTCTAAGGGTGCTTCTCCACTGCACCAGCTACCATACTTTTGGTTACGGTACGATACTTTTCCATTGATTTACAACTGAGTACCAGTGCCAAAAGGCCCAGTACCAAAAGTGCTAAACCAGCTGGGGTACTTTTTTGGTACTTCAGTAGTTTGGGAGGGGGGGGATTTGAAACACTTTCTTTGCTGATTGGTTATGCAAATGGCTTGCCTTTAAATACAATACAATGATCATGAGTGGGATCCTTTGGGCATTTCCCTGGGCCTGTTGCCTCTGGTCCCTGCTCCTGTCCATTGTCCTCGATGGCAGGGAGATCCTGGGGCCGCCAACTTCCTGGGCTCCAGAATTTCATCAAATCCAAAGAAGGTCAGAAGGACTGTCCATTTTCTGCTGGGGGTTACAAAACCCATCCTGGTAGTCCATCCTGCCTAGGCCAACTGTGACTACTGCTTCCCTGTTGGCCAGCTCTCCAAGGTTCTGGGTGTTCCCCAACCACTCTCAGGGTCCTAGCGCCTCGCCCAGTTCCAACCCCGGGGCTTGTTATCCCCCTTGGGGGACACCCCTTGTCTGTTCTCCGTGTTTCCCGGTCTGGTTTTGTGCCCCAAGTCATTGGTCCACTCCTCTGTGCTTGTTCCCTTTTGGTCAACTCTGTTCTGGTATCTGTTGGTCCATCTGTCCTTCCTGTTTCCCCTCTAGATTCCCACCCTGCCTTTGTCCCTCCTAGTCCCCTGATTCTGCTCATGTCCATTGTCCCCTGTCTGGTTCATCAGAGCTCTACTCCTCCTGGTTGGTTTGGTGTTATCCCCGTCTTGTCAGTGGTTTATGTTTGGTCCTGCTCATCTTAATACCATAATAATCCCGAGTCTGGTCACAGATCATACACTCCCCGTCTTGTCTATTGTCTTGTTTCCGCTGGGGTTTTCTCTCCTCCTCGCCTTTTTACGGACCTGAAGCCATGCACGCGTATCTTACCATCTCGATAACGTGCCCTTAAAATAACAGTGAATCGCTGCGTCACTGACTTCAGGCCAGATCTTTTTTGTCAATCTCATAATCTCTTTCGGCTGCCTCAAGATAGCAATCTGGCACCAAGGCATCTACACCTCAAATTAAGACTCACATGCCCACGGATGCTCAGATGGGCACAACTACAATTGCTATTTAAACAATGTTGGTGGCGGACAGGTAAATGACCACTGTGTCAGGCCCATGCTGGCAAAGACAGAGTACCTGGTGCCACTTTGTGTCAGATATATGATGCAGAAGAGACACTGGTGCCCCCTGAGATGCCCAGCATTGGTGCCCCCTGAGATGAGAGCACTTCAGAGCCACCCAACACATCACTTCGACATTACTGGAACTCCTTGTTGAAACAACATGTACAGTGTTTTGTAGTTTCCAGTGATTTGAAAGATTCTTTCACCGAGAGGGAGGTCGTGGAGGTCACCGTGGTGGCAGGCCAGTCAGCATTAGTAGAAAGCTGTAGTCGTGGGTCCTGTCGCCAGGGTTCTATAATGGAGATTCCCCCCAATCATTCCAGTGGATGGAAAAGTGAACATAACCATTTGTCTCAGCCTTGCCCACATTTCCTTCCCTAATGGAATCCAGGTGCGCAGCCTCCGCAGCCATCAATGCGCAGCCTGTCCCCTAAGGAGCTGTTCAGAATGTATTTTGAAAGCACATCTGTCAAAATACTGTGCAATAACACAAACAAGGATGCAGCCAAAAATATTGCTGCTGGTAAGAAGTACAGGTGGACTGACATTTCACCCCATGAAACGTATGAATACAACAGATTATCACTTTTCATGGGCATACTGAAGCTTCCCAAGGTCAGTGCTCACTAGCCTGATTGCATTAACAGCACCTTCCATATCTTCATCCATCAAAAGGTCATGTCCAGAGACATGTTCCTCACCATAACTTGGAACATGAATATGAATGACCCAGCGGATGGAACAAATGACGGAACAAATGACCAGAAAAAAGGCACAAAGCAGTATTACATTTTGCACTGACCCTGACCTCTGTATGAGGTCTATAGACTGCTTGCAAGGCTACATACCACCAAACCGTTTCTGTGGCCAAACACATGGTAGCCATCAAGGCTAAAATCACTCTGAAGAAAAACATAAAGAACAAGCCTAAAACATGCAAAACTCTGTGTTTTGGCAGATAGCAATGGCTACACGGTGCACTTAGTCAGTACTTAGGTTAGCTGTCAACCAATCTGTGTAGAGTGTCTTTACCATCACTACAGCAGAGCTGCCAGCACATACCTATGGCCATTTTTCAGTGTTCAGTGACCTCAAAAGTATCACAGAGGGGCACAGGAAATGTCAGCTGTGTGTCTAGCATTCAAAGTGCTTCTCTTGTGTGATTTTGTATAACAAATTGAGCAGATCTCCACACAGCTCAAAACGTAAAAATTAATTGAACAAAGGAACACAACACAACCGGCAACCCCCAAGTTTGGAACAAAATGCTCTACAATCCACTCACAGAATGTTTTCAGGAGCATCACAAAGTACAATGGGAGCCCCGTATCCGCAGTTTCAGTAACCACAGTTTCAGTTATCAGCCGTTTCAGTTATCTGCAGTTTCAGTAACCACAGTTTCAGTTATCAGCCGTTTCAGTTATCTGCAGTTTCAGTAACCACAGTCTCTGTTATCAGCAGTTTCAGTTATCCACAGTTTCAGTAACCACAGTCTCAGTTATCAGCAGTTTCAGTTATCTGCAGTTTACTACGGTTTGAAAAAAAAAGGAAAAATTCTGTAAATAAATATGTTTATTCATGCTTTGCCTATCCTGTCAGTCATACCCCTCCTGTTTTCTTCCTTCCTGGTCCTCGTGTAGTCTTACTTCCTACCCTCTTGTTAATCACCAAACACCTGTTTTCTGTTTGCTCCTATATAGCTAATGTACTTATCCTGAGATTCCCCAGTTCTGCCATTATTACCTGATCCACAATCCTCTCCCCATCATTCCTTATAAATAAGTCCCCTATGAAGGTTTGCATCACAGCCTGCAGTTCAGGTCATGCTTTCCTTCTCTGTTATGACACTAACAAGTATAGGCTGTGACATGATGAAATCTGCCAGCCCTTCTCCCCTTGTCCCCATATCCATGCTTCTCTGCAGGACTCTCCTCAAGTCTGCCTCTAGCGATCTTGCTGATTGCATTCATTGTCACGTTATCACAGTTTGTGTTGTAAAAATGTTTATACAACAGTTACTTCCACCCAATAAATGATTGGATAACAGTCTTTCTGTGAGTGTGGTTATTAGAGTATGATGGAGCAATGAAAATGATTCTTTTTATTTAACCAATAACATATCAGAAGGACTGCGGTTATACTCCAATATATCACGTCTGTGATTGTCTTCAGCACCCGGCCTGCAGCCTTGTGCCTACGACTGAGTTTTATATCTGAGTTTTAAAATTTGAAGAAAATAAAATTTTTGTATTTTCTTTGTTTTACTGCACTTTTCAAAAATGTATTCAGATGCTGTAGACATATTATTTACACATTGTGCAGATTGTATGGAAATAAAATATTTTTAAATCCTCAAAAAGGATTTAGTGGACATTTTCTACGGTAGTGTTTAAAACATTTGGTCGTGTTGCCACCTGGGGCCTGTATCATAGTGATGTTTGTTGGTTAGGCAAAAAAATGTCAAATTTATGGTTCCCAAATCTAAAATGTAAATGTAAGTAATTCACTCACATTTAGCCCAGACTACCTTAAATCTGACAAGTTATCTGGCTAAGCAAGAAATCCTGCTTCATGGTACAAATGTCATGCTGCATCATGATTCAAATAACTTTTGCTATCACCCTTTCCTTCCTTTGTAGCCACCTAGTTCTGCTTCAATAGTCATCTAATTTGCCTTGAAATTAAATCAAGTGTAGACCTTCATCCATATGTTTTGGTGGATAAGATGCATGAAATACTTTTTGAGTTATCACTTTGATGTGGTCAGGTGTGGTCACCCTTCCTTTTACCGCCACTAAATGTGTTCAATTTTTTTCCAGATCCAGATCTCCCCTCATACAATGTATCTGCAGTGTTTTAATAAGATCTGTCAAATACTTTAAGTACCCCCTATGATGTCATCTGTCAATTAAAGCAGTCAGTGTCTCTGGTTTCTAGTTTTATGTCTAAAATTAAAAAAAGTTAATGGTATCTTGTTGGATGATTAGATGAACACCACTTTGGATCCTCCTCAGGGGCACCTCAGCCATTCCATGTATTCATTAAATAATGTTTTAATAACATATACTAAAGGCAAGATCTCAGCTGGGTTACAGACACTCACCTCATCCTCTATGCTAAACAGCCAAATTGGTGTTTTTATACCGATATAAATCTCATTTCACACATTAAAATGCAGAAAGAAAAAAAAAGAAAATTGTAAAATTAAACCAAATGTTACTGTTTGCATGACTTTACAAGGTAAATTCTGAGAAGACAGGGTTCTTGATGTCATGTTATCAAAAAGAACAGCAGTCTCTTTATTAGCACCTTCTAAACAGGCCAGATGGATTTTATCAGCATTGTAAATATCCTGCTTAACAAAAATTGACTATTTTCTTTGTGGGCATGATGGCTTTTATGTAAATTATTCTAGTTTTCATTAGAAACAAATGTGCCTTTAGCTTGCTGGATAATATTTAATGGGCAAACTGAGGAACAACAATTATTCACTCAATGCAGACCAAGGACTGGAAACCTGCTAAGAAAATGGACGATGAACCTATTGAAAGAATAAGGTATATTATGTAGTTTCTTATTTATATAATTTGATGAATTCATAGGAAGCAGCCTCTGAGGTCTCTAATTCATCAGAGAGATCATCCCAAAATATTCCCTGCTGGGCAAAACACAGCTGTCTATTCCACTTAAAATAGTACAGAATGATAATTACACAACCCAGTGCAGCTTTACTGTGAAACCGGTGCTGTCACGATACAGAAAGACCCACAGAGACTTTGTTTCTAAAAATCCTCCTACATTTTTAACAAGCTAGGGATCACAGCCCATCCCAGCACAGAGGAAATATTTGTAAGAACCAAATCACCACCCAAAATCTCCACTTCCACCAAATACACACCATTCCTCCACTAAACTTGCCTGATTATACACAGAAACCCAAGAAATTGTGTCAAACAGAAAATTCCCAGAGATTATCATGTCACATGAGTATGGAAATAGCATACCTTAGGCTAAATAGAGCCGAATTGTGACAATTATTTAGAGCTAGCCATGTAACCAGGTATGCGATTTGTGCAATGATTGTGTGCTAGGCAGTACAGTTTGGCATGGTCATTAACAGTATTGCCTGAACCTGGGTTTGAGTCCCCGCCAGATTTCCAGATGTGTGGAGTTTGCATGTTCTCCCTGTGTCATCCTGGGGTTTTTTCCAGGTGTTCTGATTTTCCCCCACACTCCAAAAAACATTCTGAAGCTGATTGGAGTTACTAAATTGCTCATGGGTGCACGGGTGTGAGTGTGTGGCTTGTGAGCGCACGGCGTGTGAATGTATGGTGTGTGAGTGTGCGGCATGTGACGATGCGGCATGTGAGTGTGTGCTGCAATGGATTGGTGTCTCATCCTATGTTGTTTACTGCCTTATGTCTGTAGCCTCTGGCATAGGCTCCGGACTCCCTGTGACCCCGAATAAGATAAACAGTTACAGAAAGTGAATGGATGGATAGATGTTAGGCACATGCAATTAGCACATCACAAGGTCTGTGACAGGCAGCTGAGCTGAGATTCGGCTGGGGGGGGTGTCTAATTTTTCATACCGTCCAGATGTCGTACTGCAGCATAAGGTATCTTGATCGTATTTTCAAAACCTTGCATGTCCCATTGACTGTCACTCTCAGGGTAGCAGCGAGAAGCAGAGCATAATCCACCTTTAACTCCCAGAGGTGGCTTCTTCCATGTCAAATGTCCTCCACGTTTGGACAGCCGTAGCAGAATGTCATTGAAGAATGAAGTACTTAGATCACTGGGCTTTTTTCCCTGACATATGGATGTCAAGCATTTGACAGCTGCAGCAATCACTCTGTCTGTCTGGAAAATTATGAAAACGAACGACCACAGGGTGAGGGAGCAGATAAGGCCCTGCTTTAGGGCTGGGAGAGCTGTGGGCTCTGTCTAGATTAACTTCACCAACCTTGGTGTCTATTCTAACGTATTCAGGTATCCACTTTCCACAAATTTAACCAGACTTGAACTTTCCATGTGAGCTGGTTAGCCAATAATGCACACATCACAACTATGCTTGCAGTTCTCTAAATCATCCAAAAGCCTTTATTAATAAGCATAAGAAAATCACTCTCCATTTTTTTTCATTCATTTGTATGTTTATCAGTCACTATAATAAGTGGAAAAGAAATCTGGAGTTTCTGTCTATTAACCACTTAAGTTTTCCAATGGAAGACAATTCATTTGATAAAGGTCACATTACTGTTCAATTACAGTAAAAGGTTCATGCCCTATAACAGGCAGTGTCTCTATGGTGGTGCCAGATAAGTTGTCCAGGAATTGCTACTCAAATAAAATCACAAATAACGCTGTAAAATGGATGCCTAATATGAAAAAAAAAATGTGTTGAATCTTGCTAAGATAAAACAAATGCTATCACTCAGTTTGTTATGTTGCTTCAGAACAGCCTCAGCATCAAGAATCAGGTCATTTAATATCTCACCTCATCACCTAAGAAAAACAGAAAATCAGGCAGCTACTTTAAAAGTGAGACTCGAATGTAACCCAACAGTTTGGAACTGACACTAAAAATATATTCCCAAGAAAGCCTGGATAATAGACTATTTCTCCTCGACATTGCATGTACACTGGGTCTGCTTTATTTCCTATAGATTACAGTACACTAGTTTTAAACTAATCTGCCAGAAAGATCATCAAGACTCCCAGGGAATTAACATATTCTGGTTTCATACTGATAAAATCTCAGTAAGTTGTACACTTGGGTCCTAATGACACAATTCCCTGTTGAAAGGTAGTGATAGAGTACAAATGAGGAAGATGTTCCCCTGGGGATGGAGATTGTGGTGGTGGGGGTGGCGGCAGTGATGATGTAAAGGATTCACCAGAAACTCATCATGCTGCTCCCTCTCTTTCACTTTTTCAGGTGAACGTTGCCAACAACACCTTCCAGTTCATGTGAAAACCCTTTGAAGGGCCAAAATGGTAATGTTGACCTCAATGGAACATGTGTTTGTCGGGATTCTGTGACCCTTCCCCACTTCTGATCAGGGAAATCTGAATTACTAATTTACTAAGTAGCCTCAGGCATACATTGTCCCTGATCAATGCGCAACCACCATTGCTGAGCCCTTGGTCAACTGGGGTGGGCGATTTTTCAAAAAAAAACATTGAGATCTTTTTAACACCCAATCATGAGCCACTGAACTGCAATCTTTCTTTCCAATTTTGAAATTTACCATGAAGAAGATCCGGACTCAAACGAGCCTAAGGACTTATCTATTAGCACCATTTAAAACACAATACTGCATTGAAGACACCATTCTCAGAATGATCATTAAATCCTGAGTTTTAAATAACCATAGTTGTGTCAGATGCTTCCTTTTAAGGTGGTTTAACAGATTTGTAGTATTACCTCCGGAAATGCCAACCGTGGCCTGATAAAGTTTACAGGTAACTTTGCTTTGTGAGCAATATCTGACCGGGCAGCCAAACCATTGCCATGCAACCAAAATCAAATTCTTTTTTGGCTTTTCACAAACACCACCACCTGCCTGATTTGCACCTGATACGTCTGTGCATGTGCAAGCACTACACTTTTTGACATATTTTACAACGGTGCCCAATTTGTATCACTATGTTTCATGACAGTTTCACAACCCAACCTGATTCCATTAATATTTATTTTCATTACATAATGTTAATTTTACGCACTACTTCTGAGTGATCTCCACCTCCCCAGAATGGGATATTAAGCCAAGCATTCCAAAGTTGGATTCTTTGTGTTCTCCATTTATTTAATAAAAGTTCTTGTCAGGGTCAGTGCCTGTCTGATCCTGTCCTTGTGTCACTTCCTCGTGTAGCCAGCAGCTATCGCTGGCCAACCCCTTTGTTGTCTCATTGTCTTTGGCCCTAGTGTGTTAGGCCACCAAGAGGTCTCCAGACTGTTGTATAGGTCATTAGGTTGAGTGTGCAGTAAAGAGATTGGAACTCTCTAGTCCTGGATTCAAGACCAGTCTTCCCTGTTCCTCTTAATTGATTATTTTTTTTGTTCCTAGTGTTTATTAGGTCTGTGTTCTCCTTGTCAAATGTGTGCCTTGTTGTATTATATTCCACTTGTTCCTATATTCCTGTGAATTCCTAGTATGTGACTACTGTTTCTTACTTTTAGTGTTTGTTGGAGTTTCCCTAGTCTTGTGTTCATTAGTATAATTTATTGCACCGGTTGCCTGTTCTATATGCATTTTAGTTACTAGTTGACTGTGTGATGTTCCACACCTGCCCCACTTTAGCCCAGTTGCATTTTGCATTTAAGTCTCTGCCCCTGCTCAGTTCTTAGTCATTTGTGAACGTTACTGTGTCTTTGGGCCTGTTCTATTGATGTGGTCTCTTCCCTTTTTTTTCATTAGGTTCTTAGTATTTCATAGTTTAGGTTAATTCAGTCTTTTTCACATTTTTTTCTGACCCCTCGTGACCCTTTCGGTTTTGTAGGTTTACCTTGTGTTCGTTCATTCCCTCAATAAACTCCTTTTTGTCTTGGAGCTAATGCCAATCAGCACAGCCATCTAGTATGAAGACCTTCTATTGGTTTGTGACCTTTGGACGAATACATGTTATTACTGGCCATTGAAATATTATGTTAAGTTTGGAAACATTAGTAAGAGGATATCAAAGATCATGATCTCTACGATTCCCATAAAAATACACTGTGGATTTCTTCAAGATCGATCAAATTATAAAATCCTCATATTTCCCACCCCTACTGGTCAATGAGATGTTCTGCTACTGGACAATGAGATGTTCTGTGGAAGCATGGGCACCGGAACCACCCCTCTGCACCCACAGAGTGATGGCTTGGTCAACAGGTTCAGTTGGCTATTCATACCAGCCGCAGTGGAGTGTATATCAGATGCTGGCTGGTCAAGTGGAACCTCATGGTAGCTCTCCACCATGACCGACTGGCACCCTATCAGTCCATAGCTGTACCATAGCAGAAGTGGAGGGCTGAATAATCAGTACTGTCTCCACATGGAGGTGCCCCCTTGGCCACAATGGCGCCAACTTAGACTTCCTCAGCACATTCTTCCATACCAGTGCTTCCATCAGTACAGAACAATAAAGTATGGATTTCTTATATATATGATATATGACTTTGGTTTTTATTATTCCCTCTGGGTTCTGCTGGCTAATCGCATTTCCAGATATTAAATAATGAAACAGCAATGACAAAGGTTGCGTCAGGTCAGGTAGGGGAGCATGCACTGATACGGTGCGTTGCTGCAACCACCACATAGCGAAACTCCTCAGATCCCATATAAATAAAAATCTAAAGAAATCTGCAAAAAAGGACACAATTTTGTTACGCACCATTTGGTAATAATTATTAAGAATGAAAATCAATAAGGTTCACTCACTATTAAATGTCAACAACTGCCCAATGTACTGTGACGTGTAGCCACGTAGTAAAATAAGGGGATTGAACCTCCCTCCCTGACCCCCCCAAAACAAGCAACTTGTTTGCTACTGATTAGACACACAACCTGTCACAGAAACAGATGAGTTAGAACCTCCCTCACAATCTGCTTCCACCCCCTAGTCGGCAAAATCCAAAATTTATTTCTGGCTACGGGGACTGTGGTTTTGAAAAATTGCAATGTCAATGGAAAAGCATACTAAACTATAGTTATCTGTATCATAGCCCTGCAAATGGGATAACAATTCATCTATGTCTGAAAAAATATATTGTGATTCCCATTTTGCAAAAAGTATTAAACTTACATATGACTTCTGAAATATAACATATTGCCACGTTCCAGTAAGTGTGTCACATCTTCAGGAGACACATCAAAATAAGACCTGGGAATAAGGGACTGATACTGCAGGACTTTAAAAGGAACCTCACTTTATTTCCTGGAGAAGATTTTACCCCAAGATGGTTCTCATACAACAAATGCAAAACTTCATATTTTCGTTCAGAGTAAACCCCAGCTGCAAGCAGTGTTGTGCAAGTTAGAGAAAATGAGTAGTTGCAGTTAACAGTTACTTCATTCAAAAGTAATGTAATTGTTTTAATAATTACAAAGTATTTAATTGCAGATTAATTAAAAGTAATTAGTTACTACATAAAGTAACTTTTGCATCACTTCAGTTCTCATTTTATGCATACATACCCACACAGCATACATACATCATTGGAGCTGTTGTTAAATGATCGTTTTATATTTTGGACAATTAACAATATTAAAATTATTACATATGCTAGGCCTAATGTGTGTTTTAGTGGGCGAATCTTTTTCACTTAATGCTGAAGACCTTTTTTGTGCGTACTCACATTGGTGAGCTAGTCAAATGGGATTATGAAAGCATGGCCTACGTATCGGTGAGTGCAGCAAATTTAGCAAAACATTATTCAGGTCCAGTTAACGTACACTAAAGATGAAACAAATTATTGCTTAGTAAATCATGTACATTGAATGTGTATTTGAATAGAGTACTTGACTATTTTTGTTTGTGATTCTTTACCAACGAGTACTTGAAGGGTTCAAAATAAAGGGGAAGATTGTTCGGAATGTATTTCAGCAAAAGCCAGGCTATAATCTTAAAGTTTGGAGAGGAAAATTCTCTCCATCCCACTTTACTGAGGTACATAGTTGCATTTTATTTTTTCCTGTCCCTACATCAGGTTAATCTTGTTACTTATTTCTAAATATGCATAATTTAGTCTAAGAAGAAAACTGTTAAGATGACTGACACTGAAATGTTTGCATGGTCGTTTCAGGGGGCAGTAACTGCGGCAGACGTCCGTCTCATATTGCCAAATTCACCTACACTAGGGGTTCCAGACCTTTTGGTGTTAGTGGGGCGGTCTAAATAAAAAAAAATCATTTGTAGTATTATTTACTGTTTTGCTGTCATGGCCTTGTGACTTTAACCTATTTTTGTCATGCTCTAGTACAATAAAGAAATGAAACAATATAATATTTTGGTTTGTGAGCAGTATTTTGTTCAATAAACCCCTTTTGTTTGCCTAAATGCCTGTTTTTGAGTTTTTTGTATCGAAACTCATAACAGGTGAAATGTTTCACTGACATATTCTTAAATAAAAGTGTGTGATCAGCAAAACCTGCGACATAGTGATACAAGGGAAAATCTCTAGCTCCTAAACCAAACCATCCCATGAGCCTGAAGGACTGTGGAACTTTAGGACGTTAAAGCTGAAATTATATATTTAGATAAGAGGAAATACACTGGACAGAAACTGTATAACTTGCAACCAAAAGCAAAGAAAAAAATGAATTTACAGATGCAGTTTCTATTACCATTGACAAATCACTTATAAGGTATTGTCTTTACTTTTACTGATATTTTTGAGGGAATAAAGTCAAAGATTGATTAAATACTTCATACAAACATTTACACTCACTTAGGACTAGTAGTGAACTGATTTATCTGAAGGCGAAAAGATTCTACCTTAATATCTGTAATGGTGGTAGTTTTCTAAATTTCAGGTTTAAAGTCAAATAAAATCCATACTATATTTATATAAATATATACATGTGTTGTCTACCAGATGATTAATAAAACTGTGGCACTCACAGCTGTGCTTTTTATTCAGCGCATTGCAAAACGTTTCACTGACAGCGACATAGGAGTGAAAACAAAAAATTCAGCTCACACTGAGAAAATATGATTATTCAGAAAAAAAGATCCCTTGTGAAATTTCCAGGACCAAACAACAGGAGAGAAATGCCAGACGGGGTGTCCCAATGAGAGAATCCAATGGCTGTCTTAATACAAGAGTGGATGAGTTGCATTCAAGGGGGGTCTGACAAATTTTGAGTGGGCTTCTTGTTATTTTACTACCTAATCTGCCTGGTCTGGAGCAAACCAATTTCGAGGGGGTTTCAAACCCATAATATTACTATTTGGCTACTTGTCTGGTTGCATTTACCCATTTAAAGCTGTCAGTGCATGACACTGGTCAGTGCATTCTTCACCAGGGTCAGCAATAAACACAATAAATCCCCATTTGAGCAGCTTATCAGCCTGTGGAAACAGGCTTAAAGTGACAAGCTTAAGTCAGTGTTCACATCCTTAATACAGAACATGTAGGATGTCAGACAGATATACGTGGGTGTGTCTGATGAAGCACAAACTGTTTCTTAGTGTGTAGTGAGAATTTGTTTATATAAATTTTTTTCCAAGTAGGCTGCAATTGACCCAGTAACTAAAATGACTCAAGGGCCGACAAAACAATGTTTAGGGCCACTGTCCACCAGTGTATAAATTCCAAATATTTCTCGACCAGTTAGATCAGAAATGCACTTGGGTGATGAGAGCTTGCATCGTGGCAGGACTGTGGGGATCCAGTCTTTAAATCTATTAAAGTTTGCAAGGGATAAAACTCTACTAGCACTAAATTATTTAATATCTAAACGAGCAATATGAGCTAAATGGGCTTCTCTTGTTCCCTATGTTCTTAGGCTCATTGACAAGGCAGCCAGGTGCAAAAGTGCTACGAGCAAGCGAGCGAGCTCTGCTGGGAGCTGCTGTGAGTGATATCGGCTTGGCCCACACACAGTCCTGTCACCCACTTATCCCATCAAGTTTCTGCTAGGAGACACCAGTAAGTGTGCAGGGGGTGGAGGCAGCATGCCTCTATGTACAATTTCAAGGACAGTCCTTTCTGACTACGTGAAATCGCTTCAAAAGCTGCAATGCATAGCAGAACATCGGGTCAGGGCTCAGAGCACAGAAACATCTCGCACTACATCAATGTGGATGGATCCATTAGTCCATCACTGTATTCACTGTAAATAACAGAATCTGACTCAGGAGATAATATTATTCCATTATTTTACGAGAATAACAAGCAGTTCAATACATCAAGTTGATAATTGTTGCCTGATTACAGCAGTTACAAAGGAAAAAATAAGCTTAAGAATTTTCACTGTGGTTGACCACAACAAATAATTATGATTTTTATTGTCAGTTTATTGACATTGCTGTACTTATTCTGCTTTTCATTTCCATTTTCATTAAATACTCTGGCACTAGGTATATAAAGTTTTAAGCT
>JAABNY020000108.1:23475417-23512783 GCA_015164015.2 Brevimyrus niger | reverse complement strand
TTGTAAATTCCCCCTTTTGTCACTTGCTGTTTGTATCTAACACGGGGAGAACATCTTCTCAGGGCACTGTGTACTTATATAAGGATGGTAAGGATGGCCCACATGAGTTGACTTTAAAATGGGATTTCCTTCATATTAAAAATAAGTGATTACAAGACGGAAAGTCTGTTCTCTAAATATTCCAAAATATTTGTATTTATACTAAATGTCTATTAAACTTAAATGATTAAACTTGCCATTATCATTTGACAATCATTCAGGCCTTCCAGAGAAAATATATCTCCAACATTTAACCACTTAAATATTGAAATGAGGTTCTACTTTTTTAAGCACAACTGATATGCATTATTAATAGTAATTTCCAGTACAACAACAACAATAATAATAATAATAAATATGTCCCACATGAATCTTATCGTTACGTCCAGAATTTGCTGAATGTAAAAAATAATAAGAAAAGTCATTTTAAAAATCGACGTACTTCATTGTTTGGACATTTTAGTTTTATATTCGTCTCAGAAATCCAAAATAATCACAATTTTGCATCTTAGAAAGCACATTTATAATATGCAAAATTGTAAATTGGTTTCAAATGCAATAACGACTGAAGGGATCCCTCCCTACTTCTCTTTTTATTTCATTAAGGAATTAATTTACTCAGCAGTATGAATTAATATATTTTTTATTCTCTGTAATATAATACAATTGCCGGCGGTGCGTCCCATTTCTTTAATTCTTCTCTGTACTGAATAGTTTACTTAAAATCTTTTTATAACGTTTATGTCAAACACACTATGATAACAAAATGCTGCACGCTGAGGCTAGAATATGACTCAAGCACCAGGTGTGTGCGTGCTACAATTCAGTCATTTAATCTTTTTTTTATTTTATTTTTTTACAGAATACGGTTTATTAAGCTTGCTACTTACGTCCTGGAAAATTGAAATCCCTTGGTCAGGGTTATTCTGCAAGAGATGTTGTTTGTTGGCACATAGATGCTGCTGCTTGGCAGACTGAAGACACATCGTGATGATCTCCGTGCATGCCATCATTTTTAACACCTCCGAGAAAAAAAATATCTTTATATTTAAAAAAATCTAGCCTTTCCTCTTAAACTAACAAAATATAACCGTGGCTGTCTTTGGGTTTCGAAGTTGCTAGACCCAAAACCCGAGCAGTAGCTTTGATGATGAGCTTCGATTCAGGGATGCGGCTGTACATTGAACGGAACTTTCCTCGGCGAAACAAGTCGCCCCGCCCTCTTTGATATGATTGGTCACCACCGTCTTCGACTAATGATGCGTTACCGTTATTCGCGGCTGTTTCTCTGCCTTTTGGGTATATGGCTGCTTTTGTGTTTTTACATTATTTCTGTGGTGGTTTTCGACTACAAGCTGAGCTTCATTATTTGAACAGCATCGATGTCGTCTAATATTACGCCGAGTGATAGTAATATAAATATATATGTAGATCAATACAACCAGAAACGCTGGATAGATAGATAGATAGATAGATAGATAGATAGATAGATAGATAGATAGATAGATAGATAGATAATACTACTCAGAAGAAGTCAAATAGTCTACTGCGGCATTTCAAGACTTGGGGGGGCTACGCCATCCTCTACCACACCGATAGCTCCACCTGCTGGTTCTTCCGCATGTTTTGACTATCAGTCTGTCAATGGCCTTCTTGTACTTTGCGCTCTTGTTCTGTTTTGTCATGTCCTTTTGTTCAGACAGTTATAGAGAAAAACAGTTATATTCAATATCAAAATCATAGCTGTTATATACCTCCTATTGTCAATATGGTATACAATACAATCTGAATGCTTTGACACTATAATACTGCTTGCTTTCAAATCAAACACTACTTTATTTTTTTAATGAAAGTTTGTCAATGTATTATGAGTGTTAAACAAAATAACACTACCAAAATTTTTATCTTAATTTGTCCATGCGTTACTGCTTTTATAGATACAGTTGCATATCATGGCCAAGGTCACAAGAGGTCTTGAGCAAGGGCACGAGGCCTGGATTCCGGTCCACAGCTCATAATACAGGCAACTTAGAGACAATTATGCTAACTACATGTCCTTGGATTGGAGGGATATCAAAGTACTCAAATTGAGACTGGTGTGTAGCCAAAGTAAGCCAAGCAGAGCAACTTCAAACTCATAGTGTGGAGGAGAGATTTGAACTCCTGGGGTGCAAGGTGTGAAGCAACAGCGCTAACCCCTGTGTCACTGTGCCTTAAAAGCTCTGGGGCCAAACTTTGCTTTGGACAAAATCGACTAAATAATTACAAACAGCTTTATTGTGGGTATAAATAGTATAACGTCCCGTCATACAGCGAGCATGCTGAGCTCATGATTTTTACATAACAATGCGGCTCTTCTAATTGAAGAAACTTACATACCAACCGCGGAAGAAAACAAATTCCAAGACTAAATCGGGAAAAGGCATAAAAGGACGGGCACAGCGAAAAACGTGACGAAGGTTTAACCAATCATAAAATATAGGTAGTGTTGATGTTGTCCAATCGCGTCTAAGAACTGAGAGCTGTAGGCGGGACAACGTTCCCCGAAACATGTCGAGCTTTGCGTGTTTTTGTCCCACCCTGCGTTCGTCACGTGAATAGGCTTATACTATGGTGGAAGTTTATCTCTTATACTTATACTAGAGTTTTTATGAAGAGACCAAAACTACGCGGACTGAAACATTTGAAGGATAATTCGGGCATATTTCACGTACTTGGAGCCTCTTATTGATACGGTAAGTTACCTGATTTCAAATACGTTGAGAGAAATATCTTCCGTGTTTGGCTAACTGGCTGTAACTGGCTAACCATCAGTCGTCGTCGTCGTTTTGACAGTCGATGAGCCTAGTTAACAGTAAAAAAAAAAACCAAGCATACAGCCTTGGAACTAAACAAACTGGAACTAAATCTCGAGTTTAGACAGCAGTTTAAAGCATTTAGAAGACCGAAACTTATTTAGGTGGCTGTCCAGAAAGTTTTTTTGCCTCAAAAAGTAGTCAGAACTGTCATGTCTAACTGCCAAGCCTGTTTAGCCAGACGGCTTTTTCTGGGTGGTTGGTGGCTTGTTTAGAGTTAGATGTACTTTCTTGTTTCATTACTGCGGGCAGAATTGGTTTTGAATTTGGCCAACATCTATGAACGTCAGTCTCAAGTCAGTGAAAATTTAGATCTCTTAACTAGTATTTTAAGTCATATGTAGTGATTTGTAGTGGCGAGGCGGTGTTCGTGTAGATGATTTCCAAGGGTTATGGTTGTTTACTTGCTTTTCGCCGTTCTGCACCACATCAAGTTTAGGTCAGGACATGTTAGTTCACAAGCTGAGATTATAACGAAACAGAAATTGACTGTCGTCAAGTCACAATAACTTTGTGAAAGTCGGACAATTAATTATTTATTGCTTAATTTAAAAACAGGTGGCTAAATATGTCACTCATGGCTGACATTGTATAAGCCATATTTATACTCTATGTCGAGGCATCGTTTAACTACCAGCTCGTCATTGTCTTTGAAATGGTATGTTTTATATTTTTCAAGTTGGGTTTATTACCGGGTTAGATGATTCATTCAACTTTAGACGTGTGGAAATGACAAATTAATTAGTGCAGTAATGACAAGTAGAATACACAAAAAGCACAAACAGCCAAGTTTTTGTTGCCGCTTTGGTAATTCGATTAGTTATTCTATACTAACAATTTTAAACAATATGCACTACTATATCAACGTTAGTAACTGTTTAGAAAGTATACAGTTTACCTGTTTAAGTCTTAAATGTGTCATTTTTAATTCTATTGCTACGGCTGCAATTGAATTTCAAGGGAACACGGTTATCTTGAACAGATATCTGAGCAAAGCCTGTGTAACTGCTTTTACGATATAACGTGACCTTTAGTTTCACTTTGGAACACATCTGAATATTCAAACTGTCCATGCTTTCCAAATAAATAAAGTTATGGTTTTATGATAAGTGTCCAGTTATGGGGAAAGAGTGAATGTTTCCTACTTTTTGTCACACTTCACCATCTTCCATGAGAAGCATCTCGGAGCCTGTGCATTTAGTGTCAGTTTGTTTAAGAAAAAATAATACGTAAAAGTAATATGAATGTGAAAGGTAGGGTGCATTAGAGAATTCTTGTACTGTAAAGGACCTTTCAAGCAATACCAAGTATTCAATCAAGTATTTGGTATTGTTTCACCTCTGGATCTGTAATGGTCAAGCTGTATAGGTACGGCTAAATATTTTAGTAAGAATGGAAATGGATTTGTCTAATCATTTCAAAGTCACGTGTTCAGTCTGAGGTGGGCAATTGCAGAACTATCTGCTTTAGCAATGTGTAATAGCATCATAGAAAATTGTGTTTATAGCTGTAATGTGACACATTAAGGTTTAAAAGTTTAAACTTATCTCAAAATTAATCTTTGTTGCTAAAAAGTAAATGCATGTGTTTATAGTTTTTAGAAACCAGTAAGTGTGTTGGCAGAAGTTGTGGAAACAGGTGTGTGTAATAGTTTACTTATGTTTATGGCATTTAATTGGACCCTTAAGGTTGGCAAGTAATAATAATAGATGCATGGACAAATGAGAAGATCTCAGCTATAATTGAGATCTGGTCAGAAGAATGGATACAACAAGATCAGGATGGCATGACAAAAGATAAAGTGTCTTGTTTAATATACTAAGGCTGCATGATATTGGAAAAATTTCAAACATCATGAGTGATTTTGTTGTAAAAAAATATTGGGATATTTATAAAGCAAAAAATTCAAATGAAATACCTTTCTTACAAACGCAGCTAGGAGTGATTTAAATGGCAAGGATAACAGTGATTACGGTGGTCTTGAAGAACGTATGCAGGGCTTATGCAGAGGTAAATTTCAAAGTGATTAAAAAAAAAAAGTGTAATCTTGAAAAGGATTAATGATTAAAATTGCAAAGCTTGCTAGGTTTTTTTTTTGCCCCCTGTGACAAAATACAAATGCTTTAGTGAAACTGAACCTCCCCCACTCCAGACATTATGAAGGTATGAAAAATCTCAATTTAGCTGACTAGCTGAATGGTGTATCCATAACTTGCGATGTCGGAATTGAAATCGCACATCACCACATGCGATGTTGATGATAAAGTCTTGTGCATCGCACAGCCTGAAAATACAGTGGTACCTCGGCTCACAAACCTTATTTGTTCGAGGACTCAGTTTGTGACCCAAACAGTTGACCTGAATCAGTTTTTCCATTTAAAATAATTAATTCAAACCTCAGAAACACAGATTTTTTCCTTTTTTAAAATGTTTTTCTGTAACCAAGGATATAGACTTAAATTCCTTAATTATACATAAATAATGCTAAATTAAATGAAACGGTACAACTGACTATGCACTTGCTGACAGACTGGTCACTCGAATGACGCCAAAACATAAAAAAGAACCACAAAACATCAACCCAAAAAAAAAACTAAACAATTAACATTAAATGACTAACAGTCAAAAACAGTAGTAATTTTGAAAATGCGATTTTCTTTTTAATCACACTGTACATAATTTTCGTATGTCTAAAATCTTTCTGTACATTTCGTGATGCGACATGTTGCAGGGCGATGAACTTTGTACTGTAAACAAACAATACACAGTTGCCACTGTGTGTGAATGGAGAATATAACACTTAAATTAAGTAAGTCTTATTTATGTTAATAATGAAGTATTGCAATTTTATGTATAGATATGTAGCTGTTAAAAACCATCACAAACATGTTTATCAATCACTGAAAGGTACCGCTATAACAGAACATGCTCTTTTTCTATTTAATTTTTTCAGATGTTCGACCTCTAAAGAGATATAGTAAAGACATACATCTACAACAAGTTTTTTATACATTCCACAACTGTTCTTGAGCATAATATACACCTCTTCATGTTTCAGGTGGTTCTTTGGGGCGCTTTTGGGGGATGCTTGTTTGCAGCCTGAAACACGGTTCGCAAATCGGTACAAAAAATTTCCGAACATCTGCTTCGTAACCCAATTTGTCCGTGAACAGGATTGTTCATGGGTAGAGGTACCACTGTATACTATACCCATTTTTAGAATTCAGTACAAAATACCCCAACTTGTGTTGTGATGCCAAACAACACAAAGTAGCTTGGTAGTGCAGTTGAAAAGCGCCCTTATAGTCTAACCTCTAAATGTTTCTTTAAATTTGACATCAAGCTTTTTGATACGTTGTCAGTATTTTCACAGTTTGATGACACATTATTCATTATATTGTAATATAGTTTCCCCTCTCCTCCTTAAATACAAAGTGATTTCCACAAACTGAAGTATTTTTTTATGGGCAAGATCTTGTGAGAGGTGTTGTTTGGGCTGAAAATGTGTTTTTCTATGACATTGTTGCATGTCAGTATTTTTAACGCAATACAATAACTTTTTTTGAATCCATATTATTTAACTTTTGGTAATGGTACATTTTTGTAATCTTCATACTTAAGAAGAAAAAAAACACATCACCCTTAAATTAAACAATGAACTTTTATTTTGACTGCCTATATTACACTTTATTATTTAAGGCAGACATTTCACCTCTCTAAGGAGACTCCTGGAATTTCTGAGAGAAGTGGGATGTCTGTAACAGGGGCAAAAAAATGTATTGTGGCAAGTCATGGAGTCATTTTAATAAAGATGACAACTCTTTTAAAATGAAATACTCCCTGAGCTTTTTCTGCCATTTTAATTCTTTTCGTGTTTATTCAGTTTTTACCTTATAAAGGTCAACTTCGGACAAACAGTTGCAAAATGTCATTTAATCCTTTTTTCCTCTTTAAACTACTGACACATTTACCATAGTGTAAAAATTCAGCACTCATAAAAGTCCCCAGGGCAAAAATAAAATCTACACCAGAGAATAAGGGAAATGAGAGAGCCATAACTAGCCTGTAGATTTAAATAAAAGTGCCATTTGTAACTTAAAATGGAATTTACTTAGCGTCTTTTCTGTTAGTATAATTCCCTCAGTCAGTGCAATTTTCTTTTAAATACATTTTGTTCTCTTGGGCATTTTGTATGTTTTGCATACATCTCCATTGAAGTACACAATAGCTAGGCACCTGGTGATGAGTTCCAGCTTCTGGAGTATGAGACTCTTGTTGGTGATAAGTGTCTTGTACTTGCAGAAGACAAAAATCTTGTAGTTTTGAGAGCACGGTACACTGAGCTGTGTCTATTGCTTGTATCTACTTTTGTCTCTTAAAAGACCATTTTTTTTGGTTGGCAGCTTATTAAACCTTCTTCACCCTGATGGTGATGCATCCTGCTTTGCAGCAGCTTTTAGGCATGTTTCAGTGTTTTTGGTTGGCAGAGAAAAGTGACAAGGAGGCATCTTCATGTAATGAAGTCAATGTAGAACAATGAAATATTCTCCTGTCCAGTGGACTTGGTTTTCAGAGTCTGATGCTTTGTGTTCTGTCTGTCAGCTCATTTCCACCACAGGAACTCGGAGACCAGTTGTTTCAGGGGTGCTGGCATCTTTGCGCGTGTACCATCCACAGAAATTGTCCCTGTAGGACCTCTATCAGGGCTGTTTTCAGTTGTGAAATAAGTACCCACTCCAAGGTAGCCACTTCTGAATAACCCTGAAGACCTGCTAGGCAGGGCTTGACACTGATTTGGTTCAAATCAAGTAGGTGAATGAAGACAACAGGAAGAAGTGCAAGTAAGCGGTTGCCCAAAGTTATAAGTTAAATATTTAAAATATTAATATTAAATATTATTTAAATAATCGGGTGATTTGTGGGCAGTCAATTAAAATAAAATGTAAGCATATAAAACAGGTCAGGTAATGAGTCGGGCATCATTTTATATTTACCAGCAATGCTTTGACTCATGGTTGGGTTAAATAAATGTATCGGGTGAGTTTAGGTCCCTTGTGAATGGACTCGCTCATCACTGGTTCCTATGCTGCAATGACACAGACACAAAAAACTGAAAGGGCTGAACAGGGGGCCACTCGTCTAAATGTTTGTGCCACCTGGGAGGTGCTCGAGTGTCCCTGTGGTAGTTACTAGGCAACATCCTTACACTCATTTGGCCTACACTGCCTACTGTGAGAGTAATTTTACACTATCTGAACAATCCCAAAATGTGGAAAAATCCATAGGTTTAAAATGTCAATACAATATCTGCAGATTCTGCATAATTCCACATTTGTAAGTAAATACCTTTTTCATGCCTCAGCTCTGTGATTCTGTCCTTGTTTTCCGCATCACATAAATCACAAGGCCCCATACTTGGTTCTTTTCATGAGATTACCACCCAAAAAAAATTGTAAAGTTTTTTTTTAAATTCTGATTTTGAGCCTCAGTAAAGACATGTGGAGAAGGGCCATTTATATATGTAATCTATCTGTCTTTGGAAGAAAGTACTTTTACCTGCTTTCAAATAAAAAAAAATGTTTAAAGTGTGTGTATGTGTAAAGTGTTTTGGGGACCTTTTAAGAGAATTTTACTGTTGTCTTGCAAGCTGACTTCTAGGCAAAACCACTGTCAAAAACTCAGCGAATGATCCTGTAGTTTGAAGAAATGGGAATGAAGTCCTCTAATATTCGGATCAAAATGATCAGTTGTGAGAGTGTTTCATTTGTACCTGTCTCTGAGAGGTGGTAAACTTAACCGTCATGGTTTCCAGGCTTGCTGTACTCTGTTAAATTGATTCTAGAAATGATATGTTTTTCTTTTCTAGAGGAGTAGATGATGGGTGAAATACTTGTCTGGACCCTGGTTTTTTGGTACTTTACAGACATTTACTTACGCCCACAATTTGGTAAGCAGATTACTTGTCGAGATATTAATGAGATGTGTATTGTGACGCCCAAAAGTCAGTAGTCTGTATAAATTCAGTGTATCCCTATCCCTATTAAATTCAGTTAGTGGAGCACGCCACACCATTATTTTAGTAAATCAAGGAAGTGATTAGCACTGAAGTGGCACTGAAGAAAAGAACAGTTCAACAGCTAAAACATCATTTGAAAGATGAGATATTGTGGATAAGTTTAAAGGATGTTAGTGGTGTATTGGTACTTCTTGCAGTTTAAAGTGTGACACAGTTATTAAAGATAAGAATATGCTGAATTTATACAGATCACTAACTTTTGGCCGTCACAATGCGCATCTCATTAATAGCTTAGGCACACTACTTAAATGCTTACCAAACTGTTGCTGTAAGTAGACGTCGGTATAGTACTGAAAGTCGACATCCAGACAAAAGTTTCATTCGTCATCTAAAGCCCTGGTGGTGATTGTGCATATAATCGCAATTACATCGTGACGTGATCTATACCTATCTGTCTATAGGTATTTTGAGTGTCACCTTGGCCATAAGCAAGTAAATGCACAAGTATTCTTAAAATATGTGGTATATGTACACTATTTAACTTCATGGCCACAGGGTTCGCTAACAGCTGATGGTTTGTAAGTTATGCCAATAACCTTTGTGCATTACTTGTAGAGAGTGATTCATGCTTGTGTGATTACTCCCTTCTGCGTCATGAAACTGAACTGGGCAGAGTGCTCTTACAAACCTGAATTTCTTCCTGAGCTACGTTTCCAGCCTTGTGATTGCAATTGGTTGTATAAAGCTTTGAGTATCCCAGTAAATTATTGATTTTTCACTAAATGCATGTATGAAAATTAGTTTTTGAAAAGCATATGTTTAAAGTTGATTTTAACAAAAAAATAGAATAATACCATTCTAAGTGATCTCAGATTATTGGTGCTGAGTTTGTGCTGAATAAAAGCACATGTAACACTTTCGGATAAATGTTTTTTAGATAGGTGAAATATTTTAAAATGTCAAGGCATGTCAGACTTTTCCAAAAGTGGAAAAGAGGCCTCAGACCCCAGAGGGTTAAGCGAATGGTTCGATTTTTTTGATACCTCAGAAATTTTCACAATACGATGCGGTACGATACTAGGGGTAGTAGTCAAAATTATGAAATTTCACACAATCCTTTACATTTCAATGGATTAAAAATGCAAATATAATTAGCATTTTATCATATTTTATTGGGAACTGTAAACAAAATCTAGCATAGTCAAGT
This sequence comes from Brevimyrus niger, assembly GCA_015164015.2. Taxonomy (NCBI): domain Eukaryota; kingdom Metazoa; phylum Chordata; class Actinopteri; order Osteoglossiformes; family Mormyridae; genus Brevimyrus; species Brevimyrus niger. The sequence continues at coordinate 23,502,666 of JAABNY020000108.1, read as the reverse complement.
ATGTTCCATAAATCAAGCAAAATAAAGTGCAATAAGGTAAAAATAAAAACTGTATATGGATGTAGATTATCATGATGAATATTTTTTATTTCTCCAGACAAATACAAATTTTCACTTCTCCAGACAAATACAAAAGTGTAACAAAAAGTATGTCCATAACTGTCATGACCTGCTTGTATGACCCTCTCGTGAGTTAGAGTCTTCTTACTTGGTCCAGCTCCCCCATTCATTTCTATACCCTTTCTTAAGTTTAGTAGATATAAATTGGAGGCTAACTAGGTGACTGGGTAGCTTGCAGCAGTTGGCGTGTTTGAATGCATCATCCATCCTCTATTTTTTATGCTATATGGTCTACCCACACTACCTTTGCGGTCGACCAGTAGATCGCGATCGACGTATTAGGCACCCCTGGTGTAGACCATGCATACATGGATCGTGAAAACAATACTGGAGCAGGCCAGAAAATAAAAACGCATGTATCGATATTTATGCGGTCACATCGATGCGTTGGATTGTTTATCGATATATCAATAAAAATTGATGCATTGTTACATCCCTAGTAAGCAGGCATTGTGAGTCTGAAATACCTTATAAGATTAAGTGTTAAAACATGTCAAGTAATTCGACATACAGCATAGTAAATCAGCATGATGCTGTCAGTAAAGTGTGATCAGTGTATTTAATAAAATATTATATGTATGAACATTGAAAACGCAGGAATAAGCCATGACTCCAACGCAAGGTAGGATAGATCAATGGGCGATGCTTCAAACACGAGAAAAGGGGCTCGATTTCATTGTACGCATTCGCAGTACCCAAAGGTAGGATGTTCCCATAGGTTAGGATCAAATGTTAGAACACCGGCATATATTATTTTACCAACTAGAGGGGTATTTCACTAAGCAGGATTTCTTGCTTAGCTGGATAACTTTGCTGGATTTATGGTTATCTAGGCTAAATGGACTATATAATTGTTCACTTAAATGTAGCTGAGACTACCTTAAATCTGACAGGTTATGCGGCTAAACAAGAAATCCTGCTTCATGAAATACCCCCCAGCTCCTCTTCACTAGCTTGCCTCATGTCTGTGCCTGTCTCCATGTTGTCGTTGCATGCAGGACTTGTGAGTGACTGAGTGGGAGGGGTGGGTTGTGTTCAGAGAGGGACAGGACAGGGCAGGGCACAGTTTTGCTCGTGTAGTCTTTGCATTATGGAAGCCTCTTACCACTTATAGCTGCAGTGAGAGAATCTGGGTACAACCGAAGTTTCCAATACTGTGACCTGGTTTGAAGGCATACCCGCTAGGTAAAGCGGTTTATGAAAGTCTTATTTCTACGACTTGACAATTTCCGCTGAGTTGGTCAGCACTTTCTTTACCACGGCCGACCCACAACCCAAGTAGAGTCCTGCCTCTGCCGGTTCAGACTTAGAATAGTTTGCAAAAATATTTCTGTGGTTAGTCACGCTCCCCGGACTCTTCAGACTTTTCTTGTGCATGAGCTTTCATACTTGTCACTGCAAGCTATTGCAGCCGCTCTTGCCTGAGGTGCGACTTGAATTCACGTTGCATGGAAGCCTCAGGCATTCGGAACAAATCCAAATTGTTCTGAACTGGACAATCCATGTCTTGCGCAGAAACCCAGTAAGGCTTCAACACTTTGGGTTTATATCTGGGAAGCCATTCTTCCCAGTCATGTCTGTCCATACCACAAGGAAAAGTTTATTATGATTGACTTGGAGAGTGCATGTAGAGCTCATGCAAAAGTAACAGTGGGAGACAGACAGATTTTCTTTCAACCAATACTGGATAGTTTTGAAAAGGAAGAATTTGAAAAGCTTGTTAAGTTTTATTTCCTATGATTGTCGGTCCTCAGAGTGTGACAATTGCATGTGCAATTTGTGCAGGCCTGTTGTGCACCACATTTTCCTCTGCTTTATCATCTTTTTTGTCTGAGCAGTTGAGAATTGGAATTCAAGTCTTCAAAGACAATATATAATTAACTAATCTATTGCTTTGTGAGTTTACACAACATCATATTTCTGTAAGCACCAGCTTCCTATTGTCCAAGTCTGGAAAAATAACATGTCACCCCAGGTTGTTTGTTTTTTAGTTTATGCCAGGCACAAGATCATGTATTAGTGCATTTTTCATATTTATATATATGATTTATGCAATAACTACTTTATAGCTTAGAGTGTATTGTTAATGTTTTTCAATAAGACCATGGGCTTGTCACGAAGCCAAATTTCTTCTGAGGTAGTCTGGGTTAAATGTAAGTGAACGAAGATGTAGTCCATTGCCTAGTCTTGCTTTATAATACAGGCTCCTTCTCTGGATTTTTATTTTAACTTCCACTGTTATGTTGATGATACCCATATTTACCTTGGCCATAAATCGATCCACTCAACACCCCTGTCCCAAATTGAAATTTGCTAATCTGCAGTGAACATCTGGGGCCTGTACAGCAAAGCAAGATTTGTTGGTTAGCTAGATAGATAAAAAGGATTTGAGGTACCACAGTTTAAATGGATTTTATTTTCATTCCCTTATTAACCCAAAAATCCAGTTTCGGAACAAAACTGAGTTTATACTAATGGGCCCTAAATCCATCCTCAAACGTGGTTTGTTTCCACTCCTTAGCACAGAGGTGGCCAATCTTATCCGCAAAGGGCTGGTGTGTATGTGGGTTTTTGCTGCAACTTCCTAATTAGATTACCAATTAGAGGGCTGATTGGCTGAAGAGTCCTCAAACCTGGGTTTGAGCAGCTGACCTACAGGTTATCCCAAAAACCTGCATACACACTGGCCCTTTGCGGATAAGATTGACCACCCCTGCCTTAGCACATAAGTTCATCTCATTTCTACAGTTTGAAACCTGGGTGTAATTCTGGACTCTTCTGTCTCATTAGACTGACATGTTTCATTCAACAGGACTACCTACTTTTTCCTCCTATATAGCATTGTCTATTGCCTTGATTTCCAGCTGCCTCGAATACTGTCACTCCCTCCTGATTTGGTGTTGGATCCAAAATTGTGCACAAACTTAAAATGGTCCAGAACTCTGTAGCTCACCACCTCACCAACATTCAGACCCACCTTACATCTTTCCTGTTCTTTGTGACCTGCACTGACTCCTCGTGAAATTTCACATTTGCTTCAAATTTCTTCTTTTGACCTATAACCTTTAACAGTCCTACTCCCGCCTTATCTGACAAATTCCTGCCCTTCCAGCCCTCTCGCCCTCTTTTTTTTCTCCCCACTTCTAGGCTCCTCAGTATTCCTCCTTCCAAACACATCTTTGGTGATCCAGCCTTCATCTTTAGAATTCCCGTCCCTTTGATATCTGTAACTCCCCTTCTTTCTCAGTCTTCAAATCTAACCTTGAAGCTGTTTTGGTCTCCCAAGTTTTCCCGTTTTCTCTTCTCTCCCAGCCATCCCCCCTCCCCCCCAGATCACCATGCACATTGGCAAGTTTTATCTGTGGCATTGTCAGAAGTAGGCATGAAACTTTTCCTGATTTAAGAGATATCGAGGTGGGGTTATTGAAGCTTCGCTGACTTTAAATGTCCCAGTCAAAGAAAAACTGCTCTGCAGGGTTTCACCTGTTAAGTTCTGTATTGGTTGTATGTGCTGGATGTGTGGAAGCTTTGTTTTTTTATGTTTTTATTTTTTTCCTGTTCTAGGTACATGGAGTGGGCTGCTCTTTGTATTTGAAGTGAATTAAATGAATGTGGATAGCTGCTAGATTCTCTGACTCGGGATGGTTTTGGAATTGGAGTGTAACAAGACTTCAGCATGATGTATCAGTTCTAAAATAAAGGTCCAAAACACAACAGTTCCACTGTCTTCTGTCTTTCAGGTTGATCTTCTGGCCCTATGGCCTGCATCACATCTAATCCAGGCCAGATCAATGGCAACATGAGATCACAACTTCAGATCAATGGTATGTATCCACATAAAATTTTCAAATAACCAAACAATTTCAAAAACTTGTGGGTGATTTTGTCTTTGGAAATTGTATTAATTTCCAAAGCCCAGTTAAATAATTGGTTATTTTCTTGTGGAAGGTTTGCATAAGCTGTAAGAGGTTGGAGAATTGATTATAAGCACAGTTTGAGGGTGACTAGTTGTATTTGCAGCATATATTTTGAAACTTAATGCATTGTCTGATTTTAGAGGTATCATCCATGTTGCGACTAGTGCATTGAATTCAGCAAAAAAAACAATGTATTTTATTACACAAGCTGTTTTTCCCATCCAAACAGTGTTGTCAGCCAAGCTGAGAGAGAACAAAAAGAACTGGTTTGGTCCTAGTCCTTATGTGGAAGTTGCAGTGGACGGCCAGTGCAAAAAGACAGAGAAATGCAACAATACCAACAGCCCCAAGTGGAACCAATCACTTACAGTGTAAGGGCCATCGCACCTCTCCAATGTGACAGTCTGCTCTTGTGATGGGCGGAGTCAGCATTATGTCAGGGTGTGAGGTTTCAATCCCTTATCTTCCACATCGTTTGCTGTACTCCCTTTTATAGTTTTAGCCTGGGCAGTTTATAGGTCTCTGGCCATTCTGCTGTAGTTGGACACGAGTGGCTTTATTCTACATATTATGTAGTTGCTTATTTTTTTTTTTATATTCCCTGAACAAAGAATATATACAATTTTGAGACCTCTGTCACTAACCCTATCTCGTTAGTTTGATAATTCAAATCGTTTTGGATGGGTCTTTTTAAAACTCTCTGGATGCATATGGAGTCATATGAGCTATAAAAATGAACAAATAAGGAAATAATTGATGAGTAAGAAGGTAAAATAAATACAAATAAAAAAATAATAAAGTAAATGCTTTCTTATTGCTTTTCCCAGGTTTCATAGATAGATAGATAGATCTATCTATCTATCTAACTAACAACTAACTAACTTTATTAATCTCTCGGGAAGGTTCCTCCAGGATATTTAGTAATCTTTTGCCTCTTCCATGTTGCTTTTGCTTTTTCTCAAATGGCCAAATTGTCAGTCGCTTGTGTTTGGGTGGGCCTTCCAGTCCAGGCTAACTGGTCAATAGGGGATATGGAAGGAAAACAAATCCTCCCATACCTTGACTTTATCAAAAAGAAGTCAAACTGAAAACCCCAAATATGGATACGGTAAATTCTTCTTTATAAGCAGAACAGCAGTATAATGACAGCGATAGTGTGCTCCACATTCCATGGTGCCAACACACCGGACAAAGAAAGTACACTCTTTATATACTCCTTCAGCACTCCCTTACAAGGCCTTCTGTAACAGGATTGGTTATCATATGACATGACCAGTGCTTGATTTCCTCATCCTCTCATGATCTTTTGCCTTTGTTCGTTCTGTATATGTATATATGACCACCTAATCTACTATTTGATTACCTAATCTACTCTTACACATTTATTATACTAGCATTGATTATTATACTATTACACTTATACGTTTATATGCTTTGCATTAGAAAGCTCAAACTATCGCAAGCAAGAGTCTTCCCTCCCAGATTCTCATACCCCTGTTTGCTGCCCCCCCCCCCCCAAGTTCCCATTTTGCCTCTGTCTAGCTAGTAGATGTATCCTGTCTTTTCTGCTGATTTGACTGTTCCCTCTAACCATGCCAGATCAGCATGTCCTCCGTTCGAGTGCATATCCACTCGTCCACTGGAACAAACAGTGTCTTCTTGCCTAAGTCCTAAAACAGAACAACAATCCCACAATGCACCCAACCCCACCAATCATTTAATTTTTCTTCCACAGTGGTATGCCCGTTGTGTCACAGTAGGTGAATTATACTCTGGTAGAACCCACCAGAGAGTAAAAAGACTGTGGTAGCATTAGCATTCAGCTTAAATACCGCAAAAATGAACCTCCCGTGTCCAGCTGCGTTTAACTTAAGCAAATAATTTATTTTGCAGTTTCCCCAACTAAACTCAGCTATATTACAGCATGCTTTGCCACTCAGTCTGTCTGAGGGGGCATGTTTTCTTCGATGGGAAGATCCACCCAAAGCTAGCTGACTGATTTTTTTATTCTTTGATTTTTATTTGAGTTTATTTTACTTTCTTCACTCAACATTTTTTTCCTTATTCTTTTAAAGATTTATTCTTTTTTTTATGGCACCAGTATGATTCCACAGACCCATGCGTGATGAATTGGAAATGTTAAAATTTTAAAACAAATTGCACCAAAACTGAAGCAACTATGCTTAGGTGTGCGTGTGTGAGTGTGCCCTGCGATAGGCTGGTCCCCTGTCCAGGGTTGTTCCCTGTCTCTTGCCCGTTGCTTCCGGGATAGGCTCCGGACCCCCCGCGACCCAGTAGGATAAGCAGTTTGGAAAATGGATGGATGGATAATCAATTTGAATATATATATATATTTATTATTTTTACTGACTTAATGAATAGTTATATTGGTGAGCAGTATTATTGTAACATTCAGAATTGTATTGCACCATTTGCCTTGCACCAAGCCTTTTTGACTATCTTTCCATTACCTTGTTATTATGCAGGATTGTCACGCCTTTCAGTAAATTGGTCTTCCGCGTGTGGAGCCATCACACTCTGAAGTCGGACATTCTGTTGGGAGTAGCCATATTGGAAGTTAAAGAAACCTTAAAATCTAATGACATGAAAAGTAAGTGCTGTACCTGTTCAGTTCTTTACATGGGTAAGAGCCTTGCACTGATCCCTGCTGCCTTTCTGTGGCCTCATGTTTCAATAGAGAAAAACAAGTCTTCTGGACACAGTTTAGTAAGGCATATTTTACAAACACATTGAAGACTGGTAAAAATGAATAAAAGTCCCAGTTAGTATTCAGCGCTAACAGAGATGACAGACAGGCTTTTTCCTATATCCCCCAGATGTGTGGGGTGCTCAGCAATCCCATGTCTTTGGCATTTTAGTCTCGGAGGTCATGCAGACGTTGCAGCTCAGTGCCGAGGGGGACCAGTCTGACGTGGTGGGGGACCTGTCCGTGTGCCTTGATGGAATGGAGGTCGACCCCGAAATGTTTGCCTCTGCTGAGGTGAACTTCTGTGGTGAGTCTTCCAAATGAACAGATATCAGAGTGTCAGGGTTGTGCACTATTCAGAAATGAATTGAGATTGGCTCAGAAATTCCAGTTCAGAATGTGAATATTGAATTGAATTTGAACTTTGACTGCAGTGCCTAATCAAAGAATCCTAAACTGTTTTCTGACAAGGAAAATGAAACTAGTCCGTCACCTGTTAGCAAAGCCTCACATGATGTCACCATATTCCCGAGTCAACCCTGGTTTACTATAAAGAAAACCAAACCAGCTTTCCTAAGCTAGCACAAATATCTTGCTATAGTAGCTTTCCCTGCACCTTTTGAGAGAATCTTCAGTGTAGTTGGAAAAATTTCAGGCCAGAATCTTGCAATCTAAATGATAAAATGTTGAAGATCTTTTGCTGGTTAAATGGAACAATATTGAACAATGACTCATATGCGTTGGAGTAAAGCTTAATTGCATTTGCCATGACATTTTGCTTTTTGTTATACTGAAAGACAAAACTAATTGTTCTACACAAAAGAAAATAAGAGCAACTGCATGAATTACAGCAGTGATTGAAGTGGTGAAAAACAGGTGCTGGTACACCCCTTGGTATTCAGTTATTCAGACAACCCACAGACACTCATAAGGAAAGCAACTGCAGACCTCTCAAAAATGCTAGGACACATAATGAGTTAAAAATTCAAAAACAATAAATATGTGCCCATGGAAGAATACTTAGAAGGCCAATCCAAGGCAAATGTATATTGATGAATAGGCTAGGGTAAACAGGGTTAGGGTAAACAGATAATCTATATCAGTTTGAACAGGATCTGTAAACTACCATTTCAAATAAAAGGGCCTGGGTTTCATTTAAGCACTTAGTTTTTGCTGTGTGCTGATTGGTCAATTTCCTACAACTATTCTTGTGTCAATAATATTACTGTGAAAAAGCTGGAATAGTCATTCAATCAAGGAAACAAACTAGTGAAAGCCAAAGAACTGAACTATTTAGTCAAGCATATGGGCCTTTCTGTTTTACAGTAATTTGTAAAACCTGAAGTAACAGTAGCTTAAAGTATCCTCCCTGACATGTATTATCTGGTCACCATACTACCACCATACACCACCTACTATCTAAAAAAATTGTTATTATAATAATAATAATAATTTGCAATGTTTTGGAATAAATGACATTCCTGTGTTGTGAGATTGCGTTAATATTCTTTTTTAGCTGAAATGAATTTAATTCTTCCTTTCAGTCCAATCCCATTTCATGAATAGAACAGGGTGCAATTCATAAATTCAGAATTTTGCACAACCCTGGTTGGTGTTTCCCCTTGTTGTGAATCGGCAATTAAATTTGAGACGCTCTGTTACTGGCAACATCTGCCAATCTTCATATATAATATGAAACATCTTTACATGCATTTTTGACACTCGTGTCACAGGTGAAGTCCTCAATGGAGACTCTGGAAATAATGGGGAAGGTGGTGCAAGGTACAGTTACTTGTTACATTGTCATGATTTTTACCTTTGTGGCTGATGTAACTGAAAAGCCCACATTATTATATATGGTTTTGGGACAGGTCTACTGCTGCAGACAGTTTCTTGTTGGCATGAGAACTCCAAACGTTTTTTTAGATCTTCCCTTCATATGAATGTTGTGTAGGAGAAGGCCTGGAACTGTTTTATATTTTGACAAATCACACAAAAATTGAAGCAACACAACTTGGGTAGTAGTGAAAGGAAGGGTGACTGCAGAAGTCATTTCTGATTTTGGTAACTGGAGTATTTTTCATGGTTCAATTAAAACTTCACAAAACAGCATTCTATGGCAATTTTATTTGAAGATATAGCGTGTGGAAGTTTTACGTGCACAAAAATGTTCTGAGCGGAGAAGGAAATATCATTGGTAGTGATAGAGATAATCAGATTGTAGAGGAGGTGGGTCCCAGCAACTAGAGGAGACCATACCAAGACATCTGATTATATTGCTCTCTCCAGCCCCATAAAATGGGTGTCTGAATAATCCTAGCAAGGTATTAACAAGGTATTTTTTTGGCTTACAGGGATATGTTGGATGATTTTGATTATATCGTTGAGTTATAAGATGACCGCCTAGAGTTATTTTATAAATGATTGCCTGATTCTTTCTGAAATTTAGTTTTGTGGCATTTCTATTGCTTAAAAATCAACTTGCCTGCTCTGTAACAGCAGGGTTAAGCAAAATGCCTCTCCCTTTGTTGACAGCATGGAGAACAAGGGTGCCCCCAGTGGACGATCGGTGAATGGTACTCCTTCCCCCTCACTGTCAGCCGGGAGGACCAGGCTAATACGGCCCCCTAGGCCTTTGCGTCCTCCTCCTCCCACCCCTCGGAGGCCGGCCTCTCTTACAGGTTTTACTGCACTTCATGTATTCCTTATTTGGCCCCCTCACAGTCCTACTTCTCTTGTTGTATTGCCCACTCTTCATGGGAACACGTATGGTTTTAGCACTGGTCTACCGCTGCCACCACCACAGCAGACATTTTGCTATGTGAGACAATAACTCCGAAACTGTTTGATGGATCTTTTTCAAACTTTGATATCGCTCACTCCAAAACTGTAGCAGCACCACATAGTGATACAGTAGCCAAAAAAAACAACAGGTTTTACACTCAAATCCCATCAAGACGATAACTCTGTTTCTGTCGGACCTTTCTTAAACTCTACAGAGGCATTGTGTGGGTACTGACCTGGAACTGATTAAATTTTGAGACAGATTGAGGCAGCGTTGCTTAGAGGCAGCAAAGGGAAGGGTGAAAGCAGACATTTGTCTTTATGAATGTGATGTCAAAAGCTATTTGATACTTGCATTTTGTGAATTGATAAAGTTGAATCACTGACCTCTTTTTTCAGTGGTTTTGTAGAGGTGAAGTAATTTACAGCAGCAGTGATATGTTGCTATTAAACACACTTAAAACATTGAAAAAGTGGTCAGATCTGAATATAGAAAGAAATGACTTACTGCACCCAGGCCCAGGCATTTACAGGGGCCAACCCACATTTGCACCCTCAAACTTCAACATGCATAAGCATTTATAATGGGGGATGCACAGTTATGTACTGTTGTGCCAGAGCAGTCAATAGATACTGATTTGCTATGTGAAACTTAATATTAACGAATCATAATGTGACTGTAATGTCAGCGTCACACATGAATGTGCATTGATAAAATGTTTTGGCTTTCAGTTGACAAAAGTGTTTGTGAATGTCTTATGCCAGGAATCTGCATAGAAAGTTGTGTAGTTGCACATATCGAGCATGACATTCAACTTTGATAATGTTGATAATATTGATGGAATGACAAACTGGAAGTTATCGAATTGAGACAGGTCGTCCCAAAACTGAAACAGCCGCATAGTGATGGTTTAGGTCACAAATGTTCTTTCCAATATGCCTGGATATGGGGTTTGTTTTTAATTGAAACAAAAACAAAAAAAAACCCAACTACAATTGTCCAAGAAAAGCCACGAGTATTCTGGGATGTGCCCCAGATGTTTTCATAACCTAGACAGCCAGATTATGCCTCTTCGTTCTACTGTTGGTATATAATTAATTGTAAAAATGTAGGTATACTGTAACATGCTGTATATTTTTATACTGTGTGTATTTCAATAAAAAATGTAAATCAAATACATGGCAATTTCAAACATTGACATTAAAACAAGGAATACAATGAACTACTCAATTATTTAGGAAGCAATCTGCAAATTGTTATTCAAGTGGAATGTGCATTAAAGGAATAAGTATTCTTTCTGTCCAGCATATCACAACAAGGACTAAGAACATTCAGGTAAAAACACATACGCTAACTTTAACAGTGTTCCATCCAGTGCTTCTAGAAATTGTACAAGTTGGTTAGTGTGGGACTGGTGGCTTTGATGGACGGACCAAATGACTGGACTGTCTGGGGAATACAGTGCTGTCGTTACTGACATCAATTATAGTTTTATGAAAATGTTAAGGAGAATTTGATTTAGGCTAATATCTCTCATTAATATAACTATTAGCCTTAAATTATAGTACAACGATTCAGCATAGCCCTGCTGATGTGCTAGTGTACCGCTTACACAGTCTGTTTCCTCCAGAACCCCTTATTCATTTGTGTCCAGTGGTCTTCTCTCAAACAGCACCTTTTGTTGTCCTTTCCAACAGCCATTTCCAGTGAGGCTGCCACTGCCTCTACTCCAGCAGCACCTGCCTACGGCTCCAGCAGCAATTTGGCGTCTAACGACTCCCGACAGGCAGTTGGTGTTGCCCCATCTGTTCCAAAAATTTCCAACACTAACATCGCTCCCCTGCCACCTGGGTATGAACATCTGCAAAAGTCTCCTTGACCTCCAGCTGCACAGTTTGTAGAATATTGCTTATGTGATCTATATAATCTGCATAGCTTTCACATTGCCAGACCAAACCAGGACATGTATTGCAGTGCAGCCTGTGGCATCATATATATTGTTGACAGAAATGTATACAACTCGGTAAAAAAAGTTTTTGAAGTATCCTTTATTATTTAATTAGTAACTGAAGCCTGGTCTGCCTGCATTGTGATCTTTTTTCCTACCGTAGTTTCTTTCTTTTGTCTAATTTAAATTAGTTTTACCAGTTGTCTCTATGTGCAATTTTTAATGAAGATATTCATGTTTGTTGCTTTCTCAAGGGTACAACAGCAGTAATCTTTCTGAGTGCCACAAAGTTCACTCTACAACAGGGAAATAATATCTGAATTAAATAACTTTGGTAATCTGTGGTTCTCCTGCCTAGGTGACCAGGTACTGCAGTTGTCCAATGACTATTAAGATATCAAAATAATCAGAATGCCTTTTCTTTGAGAATAACATTATCTCTTGGCTGAAGCGACCAAAATGATTTCCTTTGAAATTGTATGTCAGCTGCTTAGTAGTCGTTTCACATCAGTTGCAAGATTTTTTTTACAAATAAGCGTTCATGATCATTTATGTTTCTTTCTCAGCTATACATTGTGGCAAGAAGGAAAACTGTCTTTCAAGATTTTTTTATGATCCCAAAATGAAGTGATGACCCAATCCGTTTGGTTTATTCTGATGGACTAGCTAATTTTCGTGTTGATTCTTTTTTGCCATTATGAAGGTGGGAGCAGCGAGTGGACCAGAATGGCTGTACGTACTTCGTGGATCACATAGAGAAGAGGACGACTTGGGAAAGGCCTGAACCTCTACCCCACGGGTAAGGTCTCTTCACTTCTCACATTCTCTACCAAAAAATTATTACTTGGAGAGGGAACCACTGGGCTTTTTTTCTAAGGCAGGTGAGTTGTCTGCTTTGTTAAAACACATCAGAACATTGTGCGATAGTAGGCTTTTCTTCATGTTCAATAACGCCATCCGTGTCATACATCAAAAAAGAACGAGCCCACCCTTCCGCTTTACCACCAAAACCACTCATTCTTCACAAAGGCTGACATTTATTTCCCCCTGCTGTTCTGTCTTCTGACATTGCAGCTGGGAGCGGCGTGTGGACCCCACAGGCAGGATATACTTTGTGGATCATATCACCAGGACCACCACCTGGCAGCGCCCGACGGTCCAGACGATGCGTAACTATGAGCAGTGGCAGCACAGACAGAGCCAGCTTCGTGGAGCCATGCACCAGTTCAACCAGAGGTTCATATTTGGGGTGAGATGCTTCTGTTAAGATAGACAGGAGCCTTTGTACACTGGTGTAGCGAGCTTGTGCAGAGTAGCAGTAAGTGTAAGGCTGCTACTTAGGGTATACTCACGCTAGTTGCGATCTTTCCATACCATGCTCAGATTCAGTTGGACTCAGGGAAGGTACACATCTAGTATGATCAATAACCATGCCCGAGCATGGAACACAGACATGACATCAATGATGTGACGGCACACATATACATTATACATTATGAACTGGATCTAGAAGGAACAGATCAGATAGGCTGTACAGATTGGGTAGTGACAAACCTAGTGGCAAAGCGATCAGAGGTACAGTGTTTGCTGGAAATTAGGGCAAATGAGTATCCAGGAACACGCAAAAACTCAGAGTTATTTCGTAAAATACAGGGTTGTAAGAGGGCTGTGAGTCATTACACCTAAAACAACTCCAAATAACCCTTAAACGAGGACATTAATCATGAACTTCATTGTGCTGTGTGATGTTTTCTTCAGCACAAAAAGTTGCATGTGGATGACGAAAGCGTGCTCGGGGCCGGAACATCAAGCGCAATGTGATTGCAGACCAGAGGGAGAATGGGGAGGGGGGACTATCATGGTGGGGCATGGTACGGTACAAGGCAACCAGGAGAGTGGGGAGGGGGGACAATCATGCATCACGCATCATGGTACAAGGCAACCAGGCCTAATGTGAATATGCCCTTAGCTCCCCAGGAGGGTATCATTAAATCAGTCACTCACTAAATACTACAGGTGGGCAATAAATCGATTTTAACGATTAATTTGAATTTACAGTTCAGGACGATGTATTTTTATGAAAACAATTTTATTACTTATTTTACACGTGAGCACCAAAAGCGGAACTAAGGCAATGCACCGTTCTTTACGGGTACATTAGCACGGCGCACCCAAACACTGTAGCGGATTCACAAACAACATGGCAATGGTTCGGTTTTGCGCCGTCGGACACAGACCAAACGAGTCCTCGTTGCAAAGAATGTTTAAAAACTGTTGCAACCAAAGGATGCTGCTTGACAAATTTATTCCAGCACCTAAAGTTAAGTGGGAGAAGTACGGCTCCCACGAAATGAAAATAGCCGCAGCACCAGCACAACATTCAAAGTTAAGCAAGCAACCGACCCTGACACGTTTTTCAACTGTGTGCCATATGATTAGAATGGGGCACGGGGGAAGGTGATAGCAAACACTGTTGCGATGTATATTGCAAAAGACATGGTGCCCATACATACTGTGGAAAATCCGGGATTCATTATCATGCTAAAAGTTTTTATAAGTTTCTAAAAGTGTTTACAATGGCATGGTCTGCCATCTGACTAAAAAAAAAAACAAAAAAAATACAGATTTTATTTTTAGGCCATATCACCCAGCTCTACTAAATACTGTTGTCTAAATTGTACAATAAAATAATCATCTTGAGCAACAAGGGGGAATAAAATGAATGAATGAAGTAACTTGCGTTAAGAATTGGGTAAAATTGTTGTCCCTCTCGAAAAACAGTAAACTGTTATGGAGTCCTTTCTGGGAATGCTTTGGCTATTTGTTTTGACTCTGCTGACAATCAGTGGTACACAAACACAGACACACACACACACAGAGGTAACATTCAGTGAAGTTGTTTAAATGATGAGTTCTTACTGCTCTGCTCACCTGCACACACTCTCCAACTGCATCTTATATGAGAAGAAATGCTAGTATTCCTTGGATGTTGGGGTCTAATTTCAGTCTGTCTCTCTGTGCCACAGCTTCAAGACCCAGCGCAGAACAAGGAGTTTGATCCCTTGGGAACTCTGCCACAAGGATGGGGTAAAGTGTCCCTTAGATGGCTATGGGACGGGTGCACCTGGGGCCTTCCTGCCAGCCTGTATAATGGTCCTGTCATATGGGCCATATCTGCTGTCACTCCCCCAGCCCACCAGATCCCCACACCCCACTGTGAACTTATATTGTCTGCATCCAGAGCTGATGTGTGTAAAGTTCTCCATAAGAATATTTTTCATATAGCTTTTGGCCCTGATGCCTGCCCAGGCTCTGTAATGAAGATATGCACTGAACAGCTGGCGGTTGTCTTTACAGACATATTCAGTTTACCGGTCCAGTCTGTGACCCCTTTCTGTTTCAAAGCGACCACAATAATACCTTTTCCTAAAAAGCTCATAATCAGCTGTCTGAATGATTACCTTCTTGTTAGAGTCACTATGAGGTCCTTTGGCTGCTCAACGCACACATCTCCTCTTCTCTGCCCATGGTCCGGGACCCAATACAATTTGCATATTCATTGTGGGCGAACCTTCCCCCATATTCAGCTAAATTTATTGTGCAGGAATTTTATCATGGAACATATTAGCGGTGAAGAACAGGGACAGCTGGTAAACTTAATTTACATTAAGACAAGTCAAAAAAAGTGCTGCTAGAGCACTGGATAAAAAGTCTGACCCTGTGCTTGGCCTCAACCTGCACTCTCAGCTATGTGTGTGTCTGTGTGTGTGTGTGTCTGTCTGTGTGTGTGTGCGTCCTCAAGGGGAAACTAAATATTAGAGAAATCTGTGACTACAATCAAAAAACTAAAAATGCCAAAAGTCTTGCATTTTATTTGGATTGTTATGGTTAAGGGTTGGGTGGGGGTTAAGGTTGTCACACTTGACATTGGGGTTATACCCATAGAAGTAAATGGTAAGTCTTCACAAAGATATGAATCCAAATGTGTGTGTTTGTGTGTCTCTAAAAAGCAGCGTAATTAATCACGTTTAACTGTTTAGAATGTAAGTTCTGCCTTCAGGCAAGATAGTCACATAAAGTCACCAAAAGCTGTTTTCCAGTATTCTGTGTTTTGTGAGCAAGGGATTAGTGTACTCAATGGGGGCTTTTGGGTTTATAGTTTATCGTCCGTGTATTCATCATTATCGTTTCAATTTCTTTTTATGATATGACAGAGAAGAGAACAGACTCCAGTGGCAGGATGTACTTTGTAAACCATGAAACACGGAAGACCCAGTGGGAGGACCCGCGAAGCCAGAGGTAAGGGCTGATTCTTCACTGTTCATCTCAAAGGCACATGGCCAGTTTAGCCCTGAGGCATTTGGGTGTCGCTTTTACTGTTGTACAGCACGGTGAGTGACAAGCCACTGCCAGAAGGTTGGGAGATGAGATTCACGGTGGATGGGATTCCTTACTTTGTTGACCACAACCGGAGGACAACCACCTACATTGATCCCCGAAGTGGAAAGTCATCCCTGTAAGTGCCCCTGTGACCCCCCCTAATTTCCTATTCTTAAATGCTCTTATCTATCAGTATTTGTTGGGGAATTCCCATGATGGTCGCTATGACAACAGTCTCTTCCATCCCTTGTTGTGATGTAGTGGTGAAGCATGACGGACTGGTCAGTTTTCCAAGGTGGATAATTTCATAATTTTACCAGGGTGTTCTGTAAGAACTGGCAGAAGAATTACATCCAGAATGCGGATGTAAACAAAGTGTCACCTTAACTTGCTCTTCCAGAATAACTAGTTATGTATGCTGGGGATGAACATTCTGCCAACATGGTTGGAATTTTTTTGGTGTGAAGAAAAGAGAAGCTGTGTCGTTATGGTCACTGCACTTTATGGTCACTGTTCGGAACGAAAGCACAACAAACAACTGACTGGCCTCTGCATTTTCATTTGATTAAGCTTTGAAAACAGGTCTGAGGTGTGGATTAGTGCTTACCAAATCCTCATTTAAAGCAGGCAGCAGCTTGCATAAATATTTGACAAATGTTATAATTAACTGGTGACGTGTGTGCATCTTGATTGCGGACATTACACACGATAATGTTACATAAGGGGTTTCTTTAGCTGATGTAATCATAAATTGTATGGTGTTTCACTTATTATTTGAATGAATTTAGTTAAAGATATTTCATTTTAGGATTTAAAAAGAATTCCAATTCTTTGTGTCTTACAGTGAAAATGGACCTCAGATCACCTATGTCAGAGACTTCAAAGCCAAAGTGCAGTATTTCAAATTCTGGTGTCAGGTCAGTATCAGTGTCTCACAATGTGAAAATGTCTCTGTCAGGATATCTGACAGAACCACATGATAAAATAAAAAAAAATGTTACAATGTTTCCTCCTGGCATTATAAAGGGAAGGAAACAAGAGGAAGGGTTCACACAAGACAAGAAGGTTACAAAGAAATACAGACTGATTACTTAAATTTATTTACTGATTACTGAATACTGATTATTGATTACCAGATGCTAAAGTAATTTTTATGTAACTATATATTTTTTAAAAAACAAAACATTATCAACAGCATTCAGAATGTGTGCAGCGTTGCTTCATTCATGACCGCACATAAATTATGTAATTTCATAATAATACCAGACATACAAGATCTGCAAATTAATTCACACCATATGCATGCAGTCAACTTTTGTATAATTGCAGACTGGCATAGCTCCAAGTTGGAGGGGGTGTCATATCATTGCTATTGCTTATTATTTAACACCACTTACATTAGTTCACTGACGTTGCACGTCATTTGAATTACATAAGTTGAAGTTTAATCTGTAATCCCCTAAACACACCAAGCACAGCAGGCAAGCGCTTTCTTGATTAAAAACCACCATTATTACTCGCTTTAGATGTTTTTGGACTTCCTGCTCCAAAGCATAACAGGCGAAGACGAGCCGCTGCCATTGCTGTTAGTCATCAGATTTTTCTGTGCAGGCTGGTATAGCATCAGAGTGTGATGATGATCCTGTAACATTATTTTTCTAGAAAAAAATAACAATAAATATAAAATCATGCTTGAGGCAGTGGAGGCATGGGCACCCTACTAACCAGCCGTTCAGCAAATGCGGTCTTACTTCTTCAACCTTAAACCATCCAGCCGCTGCCCAGTACTGTAGCTTTATAAATCATGACACACAGTCTGCATCACTAAATACAGTCCCCCTTTACAAGTCATTAGTCAAACAAGGAACATATGCCATCTGTCTCAGTGGTCAGGCTCTTTCTAATGGCTGTATTCTTCTTTATGGAGCGTTCTGAACCATGCGATACCAAATTATTGTAGCTTTAATATACTGAGACCTCAGTTACTGGACAGGTGAAACAAAATGGAACATTTATCATCTGCTTAATGTAAAAATGCATTAAGATTTTGTTTTTAAATGCTTACTTGAGAAAGCATAATGCTGTTAGGACATAGAAGATAATTCAGATTGTGAAAGGGTTTGTTTTATGCGCCATCTAATGATCTGTCCGGTCTTGCGTGAAAAATACTATGACTGTTGTCATCATGTTTTTATCTTCTGTTTTTGGCTACAGCAACTGGTCATGCCTCAGCACATAAAGATCAATGTCTCACGAAAGACCTTGTTTGAGGACTCATTCCAGCAGGTAAGCAAACGTTTGCTTTGGGTGTGAACATTACTTTCAGAATTGTATGGATATTGTCTGTTGTATCCAGTGCCTTTTAATCACTATATTTATTGCTTTTATTTTTAATTAGGTCTACCTTGCCTCTGATATGTCTATAGAATGCGCTGTTCTTTGTATTGTTTTCAATTATTTTAATTGATATTTGGCATGGCTGTGGTTCTGATGTTGCTTTAGATTATGAGCTTCAATGCACCTGATCTCCGCCGGCGAATATGGATAATATTCCCGGGAGAAGAAGGCTTGGACTATGGGGGTGTAGCAAGGCAAGTTTTTTAACATTGTGCCTGGACAGGGAAGGCACATCATCTATATAATGAACAGGCACTGAATAAATTTTAGGAACGATCATATGAAAATCAAAGCAGCACCACATTTAAGGGACCAAGATGGCAGCTTCAGACACTTGATCCCATTAGTGTGACAACTCAAAAACTATTTCACGCATCTTGTTCAACCTTTGCAAACACATTGTATGGGTGAAGATTTGGATATGATCAAACTTTGAGAAAAATTGCACTAAAATTGAAGACACACACACACACACACACACACACACACACAGTGGTACTTTGGAACACAAATTTAATTCATTCCAGGAGGCTGAAGCTCCCCCATTTATCATGGAGAACTCTTTACTTAATTAAAGTTGTGTATGCATTTTGTTTTTTGTTTTTTTTTTTCTTTAATAATAAGATGGCAGCAAGATACTAGCTCAGCGGATAAGTATATTATCAATTGCTATTTCAAATGTATGCATGAATGCCTTTTAGAATGCTATTTAATTGAATGTTCAGATGCTGTCAGTGATGAGGAGTCTGTCTGTCTGTACAGGGAATGGTTTTTTCTACTTTCCCACGAAGTGCTGAACCCCATGTACTGCCTCTTTGAGTACGCTGGCAAGGACAACTACTGCCTGCAGATCAACCCAGCCTCGTCCATCAACCCTGACCACCTCAAGTACTTCAGGTTCATCGGGCGCTTCATTGCCATGGTGATGAAATGATTAATTATTACTCTAGAGTAATGAGTGATGCATGTGTGATGCAGATTACCTGCTAGCTAAAGTGTTTGCTATTGTTACATTTATATCCTTCTTGACTTCTACATTTCTATCCATTTATATCCTTCTATATCCTTCTTGACTGGTTTTATTCTCCCTTTCCCTCAGGCTCTGTTCCATGGGAAGTTTATTGATACAGGTTTCTCCTTGCCTTTCTACAAGCGTATACTGAACAAGCCTTTGAGTCTGAAAGATCTGGAATCCATTGATCCAGAGTTCTACAATTCCCTCATCTGGATTAAGTGAGTAGTCAACTAAAATTGGGCCTTCCTTACATTAATACACATGCCGTTGTGTCAACTACTACAATTATCCCCTATTACTCTTACAGAGCATTTACTGTTATCCAACTTTTACTTTTATCTCAGTGCAAGTTTTTTTGTTTTGTTTTTGTTTTCAGTATTTTTTAACAAGTCTTTTATCACAAACTACATCTATTTTCAACATAGTGTTTAACAAACCATACTTAGCTGTTAGGAAACACTATGACAAATTTAAAGGAATATAGAAAAAAAGGAAAGAGCATAAAATTAACTGTGGTTTGAGTTTTGTATTTTAAATTGTGCTTTTGAAACAAGCTTCTACGAAAGTTTTAAACATTGCATGCAACCCACAGATAACTAATCCATAGAAATGTATGAAGTCCCCTGAAGAGCCAAAACATTATGACCACTCCCATGTGAAGCAAATAGTATTAATAAATATAAAAACTCATGGAAATAAAACTAAATAAATGATGCATGTTAGTGTCTGGGGTGTATTGGACAGTAAGCTAACTTTTGATAGTCATACTGTAGTTGACATGCAGAAGAATCAGACAGGGATAATGGTTTGAATGGCTTTGACAAGGACCTAATCATTATGGCCAGACAACTGGCCCAGAGCATCTCTGAGGTGGCAAGAGATATGCATTGCTCATGGTCAACAGTGGTATCTACTGAGAGTTGTTTGAGGAGGAAAAGCAATGATGTACCATCAGGGTGTCAACTTTATTCACGTCATATGGGGATGGTCATAGTCTTTTTGCTCATTGATATATATTCTATTTTTACTGCTCGCAGTAATTGATTGTTCTTGTAACAGAATTTTGAAAGATCCAGTTGGCAGTTGTTATGCTAATGCATGCAAGCATACAAACATACTTACAAATATGTGAATACTTGGTGACACATGCTATAGATTAAAATTTTGCACAAAGCAAAAGTCTAAATTTTTCCACTTATTTGTGCTGATGACTGTCCTTTACTCTTTTTGTATTTTTTACCTTTAGCTCTATTTTTTCAGTAATTACAGTTTTGGAAATGCAGTTGTCTGCATGTAGTGCAGCGATTTACCTATGCTAGTTTATTAATCAAGTTTTTTTTATTATATTACTAGAGAGAACAACATCGAAGAGTGTGGCCTGGAAATGTCCTTCTCTGTGGATAAAGAAATTCTGGGGGAAGTTACAACACATGACCTGAAACCTGATGGCGCCAACATTGTTGTCACAGAGGAAAATAAAGAGGAATATATCAGGTAGGTGGCAGTGACTGACCTAAAGCAAACATAGGGTGAGGACTGTGTTATTGTACACACACAGATACAGACGCTCGTCTTGTGAACAAGATTCATTCCGAACAGCCATTTGTAACCTGAAATATTCGTAAATCATTATTCAACATCATTTTAAGGGCATACGAAAGTACAAGGACCTAGGATGCTAGGAGTACGCACGCTCAACTGCTGTGTGGCAGGAGTAGCGGCCAGAAGTCGCACTAGGCGGGATTGACGCACAGAAAAAAAAAACCTAATGTTGCAGACGGGAAACAGGAGCCCAAAGAACACAATTTAAACTTACAGTCAGTCCTCTTCATTAGTATGAGTGAAAGTTCGTAACTTGAAAGTTTGTAAGTAGAGGAGCGTCTGTACATACAAATTGTGTTTAGCAGATGTTACAGTTACCTAAACAGATTGCAGAGTTGAAATTTCTCCAGGAATTGTTGGATTTTCCCTTAATCTCTTACTTTAATTTTATGACCGTTTCAGTCTGGGTTTCTTTCTAGGCTTGTGGCAGAGTGGAGGTTGTCCAGAGGTGTAGAGGAACAGACTCAAGCTTTCTTTGAGGGCTTCAATGAAGTTCTGCCTCAGCAGTACTTGCAGTACTTTGATGCAAAGGAATTGGAGGTATGGAGCTGGATCCTGGCAAAACAGCCTTTGGCGACTTGAGATTTATCAAAGCTGCCAGTTCTGGCCCTAGAATCCCTGTGGTTCTGGCTTTGAACCATAGACTGAGTTTTCTTTAACCGATTTTTCCAGCTTGGGTCATCATGAGCGAAGTGTGTTCATAAAAATGAAATCAGTCTTTATTAATGACTGTGAGGTGGGCTAGTTTCTTATTGACTAGGACTGTAGATTCTCATCCTCAGCTCTGTATGTGTGGAGTACGCATGCTCCTTCAGATTAGGTGCCTGAAAATTGTCCATGGTGTATTATTATGTGAGAGTCTGTGCCCAGAAATGAACAGAGATCCCATCCAGGGTGTCCCCTGACTTCTTTCCTTTTTTTTTTTTTGCATTCTCCAACCTTTGAGGAATACGTATGGTTTCTTCCACCACCACTGCCAGAGACAGTTATACAAGCCAATAACTCACAAACTATATTACTATATTATATACTAAATCATATGGATGAGGACCTAAAACGGTTTAAATTTTGAGATCACCCCGAAATTGATGCAGTGCCACGTGGCATTGTCACTTGATCCTGTTAACACAATAACTTCATAACTGTTTGATGGATCTTTTTCAAACTGTGCAGAGGATGAAAATGTACACCTAAAAATATGCACGTAATCAGATCCAAAACTGTAGAGTGCAGCCAGGAGTGAAAATGGAGCCTGCAGTGACCATTTTGTACACACTCTTTCTGGGGGTCTTTGTGCAGGGAAGTAACTTGCAAGGACGTGCAATGTTTTTCTGAATATTATACAATAAAGTTAATTGATTCTTGGTCACCATGTAGCTTTTCCGTTAGGCAAATTCGAGCTATATGACCAGATTTGGACTTTCTCTGCAGTATTGTGTATCCGCTGTGATCACTTTTCTGTTTGTGACTGCAGCTAAGCCATTTGACACATTGTTCCACTGAGTCTTCCCCCCATTGAACTCCTTATATAATTCCCACAATTACGAAAATATCTACTTCCCTGCACTCCAGCATTTCTTAATCATGGTCATGGACAACTTTTCTGCCTAAACAAGAAATCCAGCTCCGTGATACAGACCACGGGAGTAGAAACCTTGTGTTTTTCCAAGGCAGTGGTACTTAACCCAGCCTCCTACAGGTCATGCTGTGTGGGATGCAAGAGATTGACCTGGTTGACTGGCAGAGGAACACCATCTACCGTCACTACGTTCGAAACAGCAAACAGATCATGTGGTTCTGGCAGGTAGGTTCTGAACACTCTTTCATGATCTCATTATCTGGTCATGGTCGGTGTGGCAAATTCTGCAAGTAGCTGTTTTTATTATGTTAGTGCTGTTGCTGTTGTACATTTCTAACTTCATTTGCAGTATTTGTGGGACCTTTGTCGAGTTTGAGAACCTTTGAATGCTGTGACCTGCTACTATTTTCATAACCGTGATTTAGAGGCATGTAACGGTATCGCCCATAATGTAGAGGTGTAGGTTTGTGCTTGTATGACCTCTGTGCTGTTGTGCAGCGCCCCGTGATCCTGACCAGGATAAATGCTTAGAAGATGGATGTATGGACAGATATTGCATTTGCAGAGAAGGGTGATCGATTGTGAAAATAGAGAACAGCTCAAAGTATCATGGAAGTTACCACAGGCTGCAAACTAAGCGTCATACACAGTCGTGTTGTGTGGCTCGCCTGACTGGTAATGGTGCACTGACAGGTTGGTCATCTTTCCCCCATAGTTCATTAAGGAGATCGACAACGAGAAGCGCATGAGACTGCTGCAGTTCGTCACTGGCACTTGCCGTCTTCCTGTCGGGGGTTTTGCTGACCTCATGGGTAAGTGGAATTCAAAAAGAAGTAGAGCTGAAGGAGTTCTTGAAGAAAATAAACAAATTGTAATGGGAATTCATCCTTCTGTTATGTTGCTAGTAATGACTGAAATTCTGATTCTGGTGGTATGATTGATAGATCATATGTCACATTAAAACCTATAACAGAGGCATTTAAACTGGGGTGTGCCCCCTGGTGGGAAGTGAAGGAATTTCAGGGCGCTCAGGCGAGGGGGGCAGAAAGGTGTGGCGGTGATAATGCAAATGTCTTTACAAGGTGATAAAAACTTGATATTTTTTTTTTGGTCCCCACAAGGGGAAGCTCAATTTTACAGAAATCTGTCAATGCAATCAAAAACTTATAAATGCTAGAAGTTGTATTTTGTTTGATTACTTATGGTTAAAGTTAGGGCTGGGTAGGAGCTAAGGTTGTCATTGCTGGGATTAAGGTTTTGCGCATATAAATGAATGAAAAGTCCATTGACAAATGGTAACGTTACATTTTAAGTTGTTCTGGTTATCAACAGCTTCATGACTACGGTTAGCTGCACTGCTACCATGTCAATACATCCATTTGTGGCTTGACTTTTAAACATAGCCTATAAATGGTGGGTCACTAAAGATATGAAGCATGTAATAGTGTTTCCTGAAAGTCCCATGTACACAAGGGTTAAAATGCTGGTTATGATGCTTATTATTAAGACCATTTCTTACTTCACTTTCCACATGCCGTTATGGTGCGTGCATGTGCAGGTGGACATGATGCTCTTCAGTGCGTGTCGGCTGCGCACGTGCAAGTAAATCGACAACGTATTTCCAGTAGGTGGCAGCACTAATTTTCACAGGACAGAGGTCAAGAAAGAGAGTATAAGGAAAAAAATCTAGCTAAATTTTGGAGAAGTACCCTTATATCTAATTTTTCGTACCATCTACCAGGGTTATGATAGTTTAGGTTATATATATATATATATATATATATAAATATTTAAATTTTTTATTCTGTTTTCAACCTATTCAAATCTATATTTCAGTTTGGTGTCAGTTACTGGACAGGTGGTGCAGTGGTTTGCACTGTCGCCTGACACCTCTGGGCCTGGGGTTCGTGTGTCGAGCTTGGCTTGCATGTTCTACCTGTGTCATTGTGGGGGGGTTTCCTCCAGGTTCTCCAGTTTTATTGCCATCTGTGTATCTCTGTTTTGAAATTATTTAAATTCAGCTTGTTCTTGCTTCAAAGTTGGTTATTTTCTGGAATGAATCTATACGTAAGTAAAGCTGTTAAACAAATTAACAAATTTATTAATGGGTCATTCTCTGGAACCTGAGAATTGTTCTGAAAATAAGCAAGCAAAGAAATAAATAAATGGATCGATGGATAAATAGATAAATAACATTAACATCCCCCTTCCTGTATCTGCTCTCACTTTGTGGTAGCTGGTGGGTAGTTCCCAGTGTGCAGCGGAGCCTTTCTCAAACAGATAAATGCAGACTGCAGCAAAGTGTGAAATTATATTAATATACGTTTATTGTATTGGAAGCAGTGCCTGAAGCCTTTCATTTTCCACTAGAGGAGGAAAAAGCACTTTATATGTTTGACTGAAAGGTTTAGCGTGAAATTCAGTCCAATACAATATATTTTAACTGAAAATAAGCAAGCAAAGAAATAAATAAATGGATCGATGGATAAATAGATAAATAACATTACAATGAAAATGTATTGTTTTGTGTAGAGTGACATTACTTTTTACTTTTTGTTGCTTTGATCTGATTATTTTGTTTAGTTGTGTAATTTGTTTGTCTTCATTTGATGTTACATTAATGACTTCATGAGAATGGCCCTTATACTTGCCTTTCTGTTAAATCTGCATTAATTTAGGAATTCAGTTTGTAAATACTTATGATTGTAAGTTTTTTTTTAATGCTCAGTTAATTGCGATTAATCACTGAAAACTGAGATTAAAACTGAGTTTTTAAAAAATGTTATCAATTCACAGCCCTAATTTCATGAAATGACAGCACAAATGTTGCTATTTGTAACCCTTTCGTTTTAACCATCATACCCTAGTTTAAATTGACTTTCTTTGTTCACTTACATTAAACCCAAACTACCTTAAATCTGGCAAATTATCTGGCTAAGTAAGAAACTCTACTTCCTGATACGTGCCCCTTTTTGTTATAATACCATGTAATCCTGCTTCTTTTTATTTAGGGAGTAACGGAGCCCAGAAATTTTGCATTGAAAAAGTTGGAAAGGAGAACTGGCTGCCAAGGAGTCACACTTGGTAAGTTGGTATGCAGACCATGCACGTCGTTTGATATTTATCTGAGTTTCACATTTTCAGCACTACATACCACAGATATGCTCCAGTTAATTGCATTGTTTTAGCTTTTTACCCCCCGGTTTAATTTCATGTAGTTCTATACACTGTACTAAAACAATATTTCTGCTTCTTCAGCTTCAATCGATTGGATTTGCCTCCTTACAAAAGCTATGAACAGTTGAAAGAGAAACTGTCGTTTGCCATTGAAGAAACAGAAGGCTTTGGACAGGAGTGACATCTTCCTATGGCTTCGCATGGTGCCGCTGCAGTCCAGGGTGGAGGAATTCACCATATCTCGACCTGTACTTCTCTGGGACACATGAGTTCCCATCTGGTAATGCCCACTTAGATACTGCCCTGGGTCTCCTTCCTTGCAGTGCTCCCTCTAACCTGTAGTGATCCCCCTTCCTGTATCTGCTCTTACTTTGTGGTAGCTGGTGGGTGGTTCCCAATGTGCAGTGGAGCCTTTCTCAAACAGATAAATGCAGACTGCAGCAAAGTGTGAAATTATATTAATATACGTTTATTGTATTGGAAGCAGTGCCTGAAGCCTTTCATTTTCCACTAGAGGAGGAAAAAGCACTTTATATGTTTGACTGAAAGGTTTAGCGTGAAATTCAGTCCAATACAACATATTTTAGTCCACGAAAATGTTTTTTTTTGTTTCCTTCAGATATCTGTGTCAACCCTTAATTTACAGTTTTCTTGTTACCGCCTAAGATAAATCATCAGAAATATGAGAATTCTATGTTTTCACGTGTTGCTTGCAGCTTATCAAAGATTGGACGCCAGGACGGTGCTTTTCAGTTGCTCTTATCAAATGTTTTTGCGACCACTAAAAAAGCCAAAGCTGGAAGGCAGTGGGGCTGAACTGCTGCCTTTCCGAGGTCTTTGCCGGTGTGACCACATCGGCTTTTAACACGCCCGCAGTCGTGCTCCTGTCCGCTCGGGCAGCTCATCTTTCAGGTGCATCTTCGGCTGTTAGCGATACACCAGCACCAAAACGCTCCTGATTCAAGATTCTCATGAATTCATCAGATTTTTACATGTAATATAAATCGATGGAGAGCCTGCTTACATCCCTATAAATGTAGAATAAGCAGTTGCAGATACCACGGCCCTAGTTTTATAGGGCTTTAGTATAAAATTTTCACTATGCGTCTTATTTTTGTATGTTGCTTTTTTGGGGAAAATTGTTATGTGTAGAACACTGTGCTGACTCTGGTTCCAGGTTATTAATCTAAACTACTGTATCGATCAAAAGAACTTTTCAAGATGTTAAATCCACAAGCTGAGCTAACACTGCCTTTTTGCCATGGATTTTTCTTTGCACTTCTGAAGTCAGCGGAGGTCCATGTCCCAAGATGCTAAGCATCAGGAGACTCGTGGCAGTGTGGTGGCTTCAGAGCCTCTCTGATCTGTACACTGTGAACCGACCAGATCTGTTTGGTGTTGCTTCACAAATCTGGTGGGTATGCTATTAGAACAGCCAAAAAACCCCCCCACACAATTCAGATTACAAAGACAGTGTAGGTCCATGTACTGCTCAGTAGGATGACAATTTGGAATAAAAAAAATGTATACATTAGTACAATTTTTTTCTTTAGTCTGCAGGTTATACACACTATCATGTATAAAAGAGCTATTATTAGAGAGCATATTTTGAGTTAGGGTGT
>JAABNY020000108.1:23461287-23472387 GCA_015164015.2 Brevimyrus niger | reverse complement strand
TTTATGCTCAACTGGTTGGTTGAAACTAAATCACGGTCTGGATTTGTACTTTCTGGACCTGAAATTTCCACCTCTGCGCTGCAGTGCGCGCCGGCTTCTGCTGCTTCACGGCGAGGGAGCTGGAAGGCGCCTCACAGCCGCTTTGCCGTTGTCCCTGAGCCCAGGGCTCAGTCCACAGTCTCTAAGAACACGGGCATGGTCCGTATGGCCTTCGGGGGGTCCTCTCTGCTGCCCTCACGGCCTCCCTCTTCTGAGACGCCCTTCTCTTCTTGCTCAATTGCCAACACCGCCTGGCTGTCCTGCATCCTGTCCTCCTCCACCTGTCCCTCTGGCACCGCCTCTTTTCGCACCTTCCCACCTATTGCCACCTCTACAGCCACCGAACCTTCCTGGCCGTCCCCCGCCACCCTGCATCCTTGCTTGGCCTGCCTGGTCCTGGGCACCCTCTTCTCTGGAGCCCCTACTTCGTCTGTCCGGGCAGCAAGTGGGCACTTGTGGTCCTGGTAATACTTCTGCCGGGTGAAGCCCTTGTTGCAGGTGGGGCAGCGGAAGCGGTAGTTATCCGTGTGCGAGCGCAGGTGCTCCAGCATGTGAGCCCGGCGACTGAAGGCTTTCTGGCAGAACTGGCACTTATAGGGCTTGATGCCTGGGGAAGAGACGCGAAAGCGCTGCAGGTAAACACACATCGCTGGTTTAAAGGTCATCTATCACTAATACAGTCATAAAAAACATGATATATACCAGAATGGGATAATATGTGAGCCTTCAGCTTGTCTGGTCTGTTAAACTCTTTGGTGCAGCCGACATGTGTCCTGCGTGGAGAAGACATTACTGATCGTGAATCGCGCATGACGACGGGAACGAATGGGAAGATACTCCTGACGCTTACCTGAAAGGACACTTGTACTTTTTGAAGGGTTCATGGATGAGCATGTGTCTCTTCACCTTGTCCTTTCGGTTGAAGGTGGCATCGCACAGGGAACACTTGTATGGTTTCTCACCTATCGGGGGGGGAGGGGGGGGTGGAATTAATGCGCACTATTAGAAAGAACTATTGACAGACCGCTGGGGTTGGAGGTCGCCCTCGTGACGCAGCCTGGCCTTACCAGAGTGAATCCGAACATGGAGCTTGAGGTAGTGTTCAGTCTTGAAAAGCTTCTTGCATATCTGGCACCTGAACTTCCCACCAATGCCATGGGTAGGGAGGTGCCTCCTGAAGTATCGCTCGCAGGGGAAAACCTGGAAACGCACAATTAGGGAAAAACCTGTTGCCCGAACAGATCGATACAATTTCTTAATTCTCTGGGGTGTGAACCTACCTTCTGGCAGTGGGGACAAGGGAAGTTGTGTGATGCTGTTTGCAGATGCTGCTCCAAGGCTTCTTGTGTGGAATACTTGCTCTGGCACTTCATGCACCTGCAGGAGGTACGACAACAGTAAGCACTTATAAATACGTTAAATATAGCCGTATAGAATGTGCTGCATTCACCGTGGCTGGTAGGCAACGTCGGGACGCCACAATAACCGATTAGTTCCCGTTTAGGCAGGTTTTTAAGATACTTTAAATGCCTTATTATGCCATAGTTCAATATAAAGCGATTGACAATTTTTGTACGACAGAGAAGCAACTGCGAAAGTGTTAACCGAAAACTTCAACCTCAGTTAGCAGACCGTCAGTCGAGACACGACCACGTGGGGTAAGAATTTGATCGGGGATGTTTGGGAGGCTCAGATGCAAATTGGTTTATTTATTTTCAATGGAAAAGTACAACTGCACTATACCTTTAGCCCTTTTATTAGTGTTACACCACTTTAACGTCTACATTGGCTCTAGCACACTGCCTATAGTAGACTCACCAACATCTGATGTGTTATAATACTGATCCCTTATCAGATGAGTTGTGAGAACTTTTATCGGATGCTTTGTCCTGCTTATCAGAATGTCTTGACCAACTCATTAAGCTAATGAGTTTGTTCTTTGGGTAGGGGTGTTACACACTAGAGTGGGTGGGGGGTACGGGCACCATTTCCTCTGCTACAGGTAGACTGTGTCGATTACTCTGTGGGTCGCAACCATAGCTTCTGGGATAGGCTCTGGACACCCAGCGACCTTGAATAGGATAAGAAATTACAGGTCTCTGGGTGCTCTGTTTTAGGGTGGACCCCTAGAGATTCAATGGGGTAGTCTCTGTTCAACCTTAAGTGCAGCTAGCAGTTCCTGTCCTTCTCTCCCTCCCTCCCTCACCTCATGATCTCGCTTCATTTAATCAACCACCAGCTGTGGGCAACTAGTGATACCACGTGACGACACCCAGCACTGAACTTAGCTCACTATAGGTTTGCATGCAGCCTTGAAGACGTTTCCCAAGCATGACAACTGGGGTTTACCTACCTGTAGAAAGTGGTCTCCTTGCGTGGACTCTGCTGGGGGCAGAAGCTGTGCGAGTACTGGTGCACGCTCAAGTCGAAGAGAGAGGGGAACACCTTGCTGCACAGGTGGCAGCGATAGGTCAGCTGCTCCTGGTGGGTGCGGATGTGCTCCAGGAAAAGGTCCAGCTTCTGGAAAGTTAGCGAGCAGGACTTCACCACGCATTTGTACACCTTGTGGGGGGGGTCAAAGGTAGAGAAAACTCTTAATAACCAACGCTTTGTCATCGGTCAAAGAAACGCTGGATCATCCAAGCTCACTTGTTCATCCTTGTGCTGAGTCATGTGGGACTTGAGCTGGAAGTAGGTATTGAACTTGCCCGCACAGAACTGACACTGGTAGGAGCTGTCGATCAGGATTATCTGCTTGCTTTTACCCTTTCCACTCCGTTTGTCTGCTGCCACATCGAGGTTACCCTCAATCTCATCCAGTCCACCTGTAGCCAACAGAGGGTTATTTGGGCTCATCAGGGACCCAATTCAGAGCCCTGGGGCCTGTTTCACAAAGCAGGATTACTTGCTTAGCCAGACAACTTGCCAGATTTAAGGTAGTCTGGGCTAAATGTAACTTGATGAAAATAAGGTCTATTTAGCCCAGACTAATCATGCTTTGTGAAACAGGTCCCTGGCAGTAGGGGTCAGTTTACCTGGATCGTCCTCTTCTCCCCCCGGGTCTTCTTCGGCACATAACGGCACCACCTTGACGGTGACAGGCAGTCGGGACACGGTGCTCACCATGCCTGATGGCCACACCTTGTGGGTCTGCATGTGCTTCTTCACGTTGGATTTTTGGGCAAAGGCTCGGCCACACACGATGCACTGGAAGGGCTTCTCTCCTGTGTGACTGCAAGAGAAGACAGAACTCAGCTCCAAGGCAGGTTTCAGCACACATCAGAATGACATGGACATGGCTGAGCTCCAGCCACTAGGCCAACAATGACTTTTCCACTAAATGCTTAAACACTTTGAAAAAAACACTTTTTCCCAACCCGGCCCCTCTGGGAACCCCGGACAGTCCACATTTTTGCCTCCTCACAGCTCCCAGCGCACCTGTATGTGGTGTTCCTGATTGGCTGAGAGGGAGCAAAAACGTGGAGTGTCCGGGGCTCCCCAAGGGCTGGGTTGGCAAACACTGTTCTAAGATAATTGCTCAGGATAGTTACATTGTTTTTTTATATTTTACATATTTAACAGATGCTTTTTCCCAAAACAATGTATGAATGAGGGAAATAGTACATTAAGTCAATAACCAGTATATAAATAATTACTTTAATAAGTTATTTAATGGAAAAAAAAGTTGAGAATCCTACAGTTCTTGGAGACCAGGGCTGGTCAAAAAAAAAGAAAGACAGAGCAGTAAGTTGTGTGGACCTTTGTAGAGCCAGAAGTGATTTTAGATGAACATCCTCTTATCCCAGCTTCACTCGAACCCGGGATTTTCTACCTGCGAATGTGCTGCTGGAGGTCAAAGTTTTTCATAAACGATTTCTCACAAAAATTGCACTTCAACTTCTGGGCTTTGCCTTTAGCTTGTCCTGCAAAGGGAAGAACAGAAGAGCACTATTACTGTAATTTTATTTATACATTTTTCAAACTAGCGGGTCGGCCGCTCACCATCCTGACTGCTGTCATGCTTGACACGTCTTGAATTCGCGTCTTTGTCAAAGTCCCCCAGCTCAGTCATATTAGTGGTGATGCTGCAGGCTTTGGTCTTGGATCCTTGCTTTCCTGGACTGTATACAGGCGGGGTGCTGAATGCTTGGCTCTCCACACACTGACTGGGTACCTGCGGAAGGCAGGGGGAGGAATATGATCTGGAAATCCATGCAGAGCGGCCCGATCCCCATCTAACCCTACATGCATGTAATGGAGACCTACCTGCACCTGCTGGAACGGCTGAAGGCCCAGCGCCTGGACCTCCGAACTACCACTTCCAGTGATGGGCGGTAGCGAGTTATAAACCTGAACTACAGGACCCCCGTTGCTTGACTGCACCTGGCTCTGGCTGGGGGGAAGCTGGTGTGGAGCGAGCTGGTGTGGCTGCAGGTACGAGGCAGCTGTGTTCATGCTCAGATTGCTCTGACCGGAAAACACAAAAATGGACTGACGCACCCATCGAGGTAGCAGCAAGGCAGCAAAGCAATTAAAGAAACACTCCTATATCTATGCATTTATTAGTCTCTGAAACTACTTATAGCTCCCATTCACAAAATTAACTGCAATCGTTGCTTAATTTCAGTATGTTCCAGATAATTAAACAGAACAAATTTTGTTTGTTTTTTTGATGATGAAAAGCAGATAAGGCTTGGCCTTTTCAGCCAGTGATCTGACTACTGACTGGCACTGCACTGCAGAGGGCGGATGCCTTCCCTCACTTACCTGAATGGGGGGCTGCATGGCAGCCATAGACTGGTCCATTGAAGTGAAGGCCGATATGGCCGACATCAGCACGTCATCACTAACCAGGATATTTCCTTGCACCAGCGTGTGAGTAAGGGGAGACTGAGGCACGGTGATGTATGTGGACACCTGCAACAGACACATGCCTTTCATCTCAAAGGTGTTTGATGGGGTTGAGGTCAGGACTGTATGAGTCAGTGTGGGCCAGTCAAGCACTGGGGCACAGTTGTGCTGGAACAGAAAAGGACCTTCCCCAAACTCTTCCTATGAAGCTGGAAGCATAGAATTGTTCAAAATGTCTTGGTATGCTGAAGCATTAAGAGATCTCTTCAGTAGAACTAAGGGGCCTAGATCAACCCCTGAAAAACAACCCCATACCGTTATCCCTCCTCCACCAAACTTTACAGTTGGCACATTGCAGTCAGGAAGGTAATGTTCTCCTGGCATCAGCCAAACCCAGTCTCATTCATCAGACTGCTAGACAGAGAAGCGTGATTCATCCCTCCATGGAACACATTTTCACTGTTCCAGAGACCACTGTTCCACTGTCCAGTGGCCATGTGCTTTACACCACTCCATCTGACGGTTGATAAGAGGCTTGCATGCAGCAGCTCAGCCATGAAAGCCCATTTCTTGAAGCTTCTGGTGCACAGTTTTTATGCTGGGGTTAATGCCACTGGAAGTCTATAACAGTGCGGTTGTTGAGACAACAGAACATTGATGACTTTCGCACTATGCAACGCAGCACTCAACAAACCCACTCCGTTACTCCACAGGGTCTTCTACTTTATGGCTGTTTCTGTTGTTCCTATACGCTTCCACTTTGCAATAATACCACTTACAGTTTTGTTGATATAGTGTATACAGATACACACTGATGAGCCAAAACACTATGATCACCCCCATCTGTATAGCTGACTATCTAGTATAGATGGTGCGTGTCAAGGTCTGGGATATATTAGATGGTCAGTAGGAGAAAAAAAAAAACGGGCAGGGATAAACATGAGTGACTTTGACAAGGTCCAAATGATTACGGCCAGGTGATGGGTCAGAGCATTTCAAAACGGCATGGCTTGTGGGGTGCATACCATCAGCCATGATGAGAACCTGCTCAGAGTGGTCCGAGGAGGGAAACACCATGAACCACTGACAGGGAGAGCCAGGATTTGTCAACGCTGGATGTGGACAAAATGCTGTCACATTGGGTACAAACCAAGAGAAGGGCTACTGTGGCACAAAGGGCAGATAATTTTGCTATCTTGAAATCCCGGAATCATTGAAACTATATTCAATTAAATGATTTGAGTCATAGTTTATAGTTATCTATGGATATTCTCATATTATTGAGTGAATCCATGGAAGTCTTCTTCTCAGATGCTATAATTGAGTCATCATAACAGCTCCAACGCCAACTTCACTGGAAACCCCCAAATTTGAAGATGTGAGACCGCTAATCTACCTAAAGCAGTCCCGGCCTGCTGCAAAGAACACATAGATTTTTCAGCATGTATAAAGATATCAGCCGTATTAAAACCCCCGACGTAGGACTATGCTCACCTGTTTGTTTGTAGGATTCTGTGGCACTGAGCTGATTGAGGGCACAGGGGTGTAGGCGCTACTGGAAGCCAGGGAGACCGTGGCCAGGGATGGTGTGTTGGTCTGGCACTGCTCACGCTTGTGAGTCATAAAGGCGGGGAGCGAGTTGAACTGCTTCTTGCACTTCCCACACAGAAAGATGTCTTCGTCATCTGAGAAGAAATCAAAGGAGTTCAATATAGTAGGGCAGCAGGTCTGAAATCTGTGCGACAAACCACATGCTGAATAACAGGGGTACCCACCCAGTGACTGTATGCCGGCTGTACCAGAAACGCTGTGGTTGTTGGGGTCTGAAACACCTCCCTGACCATCCAAAAGTGACTGAACGGCCAGGACTGTCTGGTTGTCCATGCCTGTGGGTAAACACAATGATGGAACCATTCATTTCTGAAACTGAGATTAGGTACCTTTCTGACATATGAACTGACAACCTTAACCACAACACACTTCTGCATCTAAAACATGATAAACGTTTTATATTACTTCAAGATCCGTTGTTTCCACTTAAAGACTAGAAGGCAGCAAAGTGAGACTTCCCGCAAATTATAGAAACAAGAGTATAGGGGAACCACCAGCTGTTTCAATCCAGCTGCATGCTCTTCCATTCAAGCCAAAGACAACAACCAATGATATTTCTGTCCACGCTAGTGCACGATTATTACTTGGTCTTCAATGTTGACGGTAATGCTACCTTCGTAGAATCATTTCAAGTGCTAAACACGATTTTTCTGAGGCCGAAATGATCATTGATTACATCCGAATTATATGGTTACTATCAAACACAAGCAACTTCTGCGAAGCACCATCTAAGCACGGAAGCACCACCTAAGTGGTTAAAGTAATCCAAAGAGCCGGTTTATGACGTGTTCTCCATAGACTATATATATAGACTATACACCATATATAGTTGATCGCGGTGACCAAGGCTGACCGCTATACAGGGACGCGATGCAACGCTTTGGTTCATCAATCCCAATAACATGCCTGCCTCCTTTCTGCCATTTTCCGGTGCACTTCCAGCGGTTGTTGTTCCCCCATTCTCCTTTGAAAAACAATCACACGAGCAGTCTAGAAGCACTGATAAGCAACTCAAATACACCGAACAAGGCCCACTTAGATCACTGGAAACCACTAGGAAAACAGTCCATTTTTCCTTGTCATCTCCCCGATATTTCGAAACTGTAGTTTATGTACTTTCAGTATAAATTTCTCAGGTCTGTACATTTTTCTTCGCTGCCTGGAGACACTTGCATTGCGGAGCAAAAGGCATGATAATTGTATGACCACTGTATGACCAAGAAGAAGTAATAATTAATTAAAAAAATACGATTTGGATTTACCTTCAAGCGCTTCAAAGATAGCCTGCGCCATTTTGTTGTTCCCAGTACATGAATTCAGCATGCTGGGAAATAGAGAAGTGCTGTGCACGAAATCCGCCGAAAGAGTGCGCACGAAGATCACTGATGGCTAAATCTACCTTCTCTGACGGGCTATACAGGGACAGGCAATCCATCCCGGGAGACTCACACTAAGGGCAAGTTAGAGAGGTCGGTTCGCCTAAAAGCATATTGTAATAATGTAAAAGAAAACCCGGAGCGCGCATATGTGTGTGTAGACGTATTGTTTGAGTTAGTTAATATAACTTGAGTACTTCAGTAATGAATAATTATATAGTTTAATAAGTATAAGTACATAAAATTGCAAAAGTTTTCAAAATTTAAGTTATCATTAATTTGCTATGCAAATTGGCTGTTTGACGTGATTATTGAATTGCAAGACAAGGGCTTCATGTAGCATATTTCGGGTATGATTGAGTTGGGTATTAGGAACCTTTCCAAAGTCGCAATGTTTCCAGTACGCGGAGTTATTTTAACTGCTCCTTTTTTAACATATGGTGTTACATCGAAAAGGACCCCCTCTGTAATATTTAACTATGTCAACCTCTGGCATTTTTAAAACTTTACTGTATACAATGAACACGATGCTAAAACAAGAAAAGTATAAGGCGGTTCTCGCGATTGTTAAAGGATTCCGCAATGGTGCAGTGTGAGTTTTGCTGTTATCATACAGCCAACAAGATTTCAAAACATCGATTTTTCGTTAGCGAGCTAAGTAGTTTGTACTTAAGCCATGTACTGATAGACCCGGTCATGCTAATAACACAAACATATCCGCAGGAATTGACATAATTAGTATGGTATAAAGGTGAAATATGTCCGGCGGCTATACTATATGCGTATTTGCGCTCTTATGATAATTAAATATACCTCAAACGCGTACCAATTATGTCACTCCCCGCGTATACATTAATATCCAATACTGTTTGTAAAGTTAATTTGAAATGGTAAAATGCATTAAGTGCCACATATATAGCTAATGAAATTAAATGTGTTAGTTATTTTTAATTGAACGCGTTAATGTGACTACCTGCTAACCGACGATATTTAATTCCATTTGAGATTGGTGGCTTCTGTCAAGTCAATATTCGTTTGCTCATTATTTTGACTGTGAAATGCAGCACCTTTTTCATTACCGTCTCCGAAATATCTGCGGTTATTCCAGCAAACAGACTTATTACGTGTAATTGTATTGCATTTCGACGTAGGTATGGAGCAAAAATCCGAGCCCCACACGCCCTTGTCATGACGTTCCTGTTTAAAAGTGGAAGGTAAATCAATAGCCTTACGTTGGTAGATGTTTGTTACATTTTTACATGCTGTAAGAGACATCTACATTACGATTAAGCGAGCTGGTGCCTAACAATGACGTTGACATACTTATATCGTTTTCTTCATTACATAATCGAATAGTCTTAAAGACAAATTGAAAGCCATTGCTCAAGCGACGTACACCCACTCGCGGAACCTCGCCTACTTCGTGTTCACCTACAAGGGACTTCAGGTGTTACAGGGGAGAATTCAAGGGAAAAGACTGCAGTCACAATCCTTCCTTGCAGCTTGCCTTGGTGGCTGGCTCGTTTTTGGGGACAACAATCACATAAACAGTCAGGTGGGTAACAGACAAACACATTACGAAATTTTGAGTATGTTTATTGTTCGAGATTAACAAATTATATGATTGTTGCCCATTTTCATTTTTCCACAGATAAATATGTACCTCCTGTCTAGGATTCTGTTTGCCTTATCTCGGCTGGCTGTGGAAAAGGGCTATATTCCCCAGCCCAAAAAAGACCCTTTTCCACTGTTTGCTGCTTTGGTATGGGGCATTGTGCTATGGCTCTTTGAGTACCATCCCCACACTCTGCAGCCATCACTTCAGTCCTCAATGAACTACCTTTATCATGACAGCAATGAATGGCACAGCATCTCAGACTTCCTAATCTACAACAAAATTCCTGCTCCATCCAGTCAATAACCAGGTTAACTTGCGCCTGTACTACATGCTGTGAGAACATACATCAGATATTGGAAGCATGTTGTAGAAGAATGACCTCTGTAACATACATTGTTTTATGCTACACACACTTTGTTAAGCATATCTAAAAGAAAATATTCTGCAAACACTAATAATGTGGGACTACAGTCAAGAATGTCTGTTTATTAAATGCCATGTCAATGTGCATTCCCTTTGTTCATATCATGAGTTTTTAATTTTAGAAATCATTTTCCGGAAAATGAATGTATGATATGAGTATTCCCCTTATGTGGGCATGGGTTTCCTCTTGCAGACTGAAAAGGTGCAACTGGGGTGAAATGGAGACATAAAGATTTATATTAGAATGTGTGCACAGACTACTGTTATTGAACTTACTGAAAATAATATTTTTTATTGGTATTGAAAATGGTTGAAAGTTCACCCCTTGTCACATCTTCCTCTTTTAAAATTGATTTCTGGGAAAAGGTGAATAATTTTATGGATTTTTATTTACCCTAGTTACCACTACAAACATATACCTTTATTGATTCAGAGAAAAAGATATTACCTCTTGCTGATGAAAAGAGATGCACATTGGATAATTGCATAATCCCAACTGTGTGGATGAATTGTTTGTGTGTGTGTGTGTGTGTGTGTGTATATACACACTGTCTAAGGTGGAGGCTAATACGAGTAATGTAATTACTGTGACAACGATGAAATTGTTATACCTCTAATTCAACATTTTTTCCTAATTGTTTAATAAATTATTATCCTCTACATAATATTAAAATCGCTAAATTGAGTTGTTGCCTTTTGGTCTTTGCTATAGTGCAGCAGTG
Organism: Brevimyrus niger; assembly: GCA_015164015.2. Lineage (NCBI taxonomy): Eukaryota > Metazoa > Chordata > Actinopteri > Osteoglossiformes > Mormyridae > Brevimyrus > Brevimyrus niger. The sequence continues at coordinate 23,461,747 of JAABNY020000108.1, read as the reverse complement.
CGCCAAAATGTCTAACTAGGTCTGTTTAATACCTTTTTCAGTCAATACAGCTGACTGTGACATCTGTTCCTCTATCAGTCACGGTATCTAAATACGCAAGACATCTGTACGCAGCCATAGTTTAAAACCAATTAAGGTAAAATCGTAAAGTTCTGCTGCATTAAAAGTGTGAGTGTGCGCGCATGTGTGTTGTAATTTTTAACCCTTTATTTGCCATTGCATGTAGGTTTGTAGATTAAAGTTTTAAATTTTATTATCTGTATAACCAGATATGTATATAGCTTTTAAAATATTCAGTAAATTCTTAATTATTCCTTAGGACCACTTGGCGTTTAGGTATATTCAGCATTACTGGAACACACAATGGCACTTTCTTTTACAACATATTTAGATATTTAAATATAAAAACGTCGTTTGGCTCCCATTTCATCGTCAGAAGAAAATCAGTAAATGGCCACAA
>JAABNY020000108.1:23441993-23454789 GCA_015164015.2 Brevimyrus niger | reverse complement strand
TATTTGTATTTTAAAGTATTCTATTTTTGTTAATAGAAGGCTAGTGTGTTTCTTTGTGTGTGTGTGTGTGTGTGTGTTTGTAAATGTGCTTTGTGTACAGTAAAGGAATAGGGTAGTAGCATGTTGGTCGTTACCTAGGAGAAAATGAGGTAGAAAAGCACTTGTTTCAGTAGAATTATCCAAGTAAGTGATCTTGGAGGGCTTTGTGCCATAATCTCAGGAAGTGTGGGGGTCAGTCAGCAACAATGCGTATTTATTAAGTTTAATAGTTGACTGGGTTTATCGTAAAAGGTATTGTAGAGATGTCAGTGTAAACAATCTGATCTGGATTGGAATGTTTCTCATATTTAAGCAAACAGGCCTAAGAGTAGACTTTCCTCTTAAGGTAAGAGTGGTTTACGTATCTTTTCTCAAAAAAAAGCACAATTGCTGTATTGCGAGGTCAGATATTGCATGTGTGCACAGCAAATGAAAGTTAATTTTTGCATAGCTTTTGTTTTTATTTCATAAACATGCATCAGCAAATGCATCAGCAAATTTTAAGATCTTCCCTGCTCGCATTTGTATATCTGTGCTTTAGGCAGTTCATATAGTAATCAGTATGTGAAGAAACTTCTATTTTATGGGTCTTCCCAGCTCATGCCAATGTGAGACTGGCACTTGTGGTTCTGCAGCAGTTTGTTTCCAACAACACAGAGTGAGAATAAAATTCCAGACTTGTTTTTTTTACTACGATATAGCATTCTTCATTAAACCTGTAACTTCAGTGTGACTCTCTGTGTGTGTGTGTGTGTGTGTGTATAGGTTAGTCAGTTGGCCTCTGCTTCCTTCCTTTACTTGGAGCAATAACTTATGTTACCATAAAGCTTCACATTTTCACATCCCTGACTTTGTTTTATTTTAAAATGCATGGTATGCATTATAAGGTCAGTATAAATATGCTGAGGACACTTATGATATGTGTTACGCCACTTCAGATGGAAAAACGCATCGCCCACCCTTACATCAGTAACTTGCAGTCTACAGTAATTTTATTGGTTAATATTAATGTGGTACATTTAATATACCTTCTGCTCCCTGCACATTATATTATAGCTTGAAACTGACATAATGGCAGCAGCAGTTCTCTGTGCTCATATTCTTTTAAGATGAAATACCATTAACAACACTGAAGGCTCCGGACTGCTAGTTCTTTGTTTTCCTATGCTGTACTCTTTGTGTTATCTTTTAAACCACATTCCTAAATTCCTTATTCTACTTTTACGCTAAGCTCTTAATTTTTATATATTGAATGACCTGATCGTGATTTATTCGCGCATTTTAATTTATTGGTCTGGTCCTAATCTTATTGTTGTACAGGAAATAGAATGTTCCACTTTCATTTTCTTTCCAAATTGTCACTAATAAAAAAATGTATATTTTATTACAAAATAAATAAATCTCACTCTAAAGCATGACTCCCTAAGCTGCCAAAGGTGTGCTGTGTAAATATTTCATAACTGGGCAGGGCCTCCGTGCAGTAGTGGTTCTCAGCTTGGATTTCAAGCCTCCTCAGCCAAGAAGCTTCTTGTTCTACTCCAGCGACAGCTGCCGCACCTGTCGAGCTTGCGTATGTGGACTGGTTGTGCAGTGTGAGGACACGGTTGAATGCCGCTGGGATGCTGTGTGGGGAATCGGTCAAATTCTTGACACCTTGGGTAATCTGCATGGGCGTTGTTTTCTCCTCCAGTCGTCATAATAAAACGGCCATTTTGTAAGCCTTTTCATGATTCTTTAATTTCTTTTGCTGTTATTTCCTAATGGTGTCACCTGTTATTAAAACATGTTTTTGAACGGGAAAAACCATATGTAGAGGGACAAGTCATTTATTTTAAGCATTGAAATGGTTCAGTGTTGTCTTCTGGATTGAAGGGATTTAATTTCCTTTCTGCTTTCTGCCTGCAGCATTTGTGTTCTTGTGCTGTGTGGGTTTTCATCCTCAGTCCAACGATGTGGGTAGGTTGCCTGGCATCCATAAAGTTGACTGCAGTGTCTGAGAGTGAGTGCCCTGTGACGAACGGACTGGCATCCTGATCTGGACTCCCGTGTTGAAGAACGGGGATCTTGGCGGGCTTGGCCAAGTCGTCATCTACAGGTTGAACACAGAGTAGTGAGTACCACTGTAGTAGGTAGAGTCTCATTCCCAGTATTTTCACTTGCCGAAAATCAGTCATGTTGAGGACTGTGACATACATGACATAGTTCCAACAGCAAATGAAAGTAACAATGTCTGATTTGTGCATGGCGTCTGAAGACTGTCTTGCACTTTTGAATAAAATATTGTTTTTACCACTTTCACTTACGTTGCCTATGAAGTCAGTAAATTGAGGCTGTGTGACAGGGTTACCCAATTCTGACCCTGGGTGGCATGAATCCAGCCCAGTTTACAGATTTTCCTGCTCAAACTATCCTTTATCAGATAATTCCCGGGTTCAGTAGATGCTGTTTTATATACCAGCTGTGTTCTTCACTCAATCACGCAGTAACCCTTCTATCAGCTATGATCTGGAGAGCTTTGTTCTGCTCTACAATGCCCGTTGAAAGTAAATGGGCACTAAAAGAGGACTGATTCTGCTGTTCCAGGGATTATCAGCAAGGGATTTGCCATGCTGCTCTCACCACAATTGACTTTTATGTCATACATTTATCATCCCCACAGATGAAACGGTGTAGCCCACCATCCCATCCAAATACACTTTCTCCAGGTCTTGGGTATTTGGTCAGGTAACGGTGGAACAGCCGTAACCACCGAAGAGTGCAGTATGGACATGTACTAACTGATTGGGCTGGCTAATTTCTCACGTTTTTTTGAAAGTGAGATCCTGGAGATGTACTTGAATCATTTCCGAATTAGTCCGAAAGAAGGCGACAACCTTCAAAAAGGCTGCCCCATGGGGTGTGGGCCCAGTGAACTTGGGCAGAGTGGGATGTGCGATGGTGAGGCTCAGAGGGACAGCCGTACGGACAGTGTAACCCGGCGGTCACCAACTGACAACCCCCCCCCCCCCCCATCAGAGTGGATGGGAAGTGTGGAGATTTTATGGAGATTTTACGCAGCCCAACTCCGTGTGGCCAGTGCTGGGCTTTTGCTGTGATTTTGTGTATAGGTATTTTTTTTATTTTCTAAATTTGCATCTAGCTACAGGTGTTTCAAAAAGAATACAAATTTCTCTGAAGACAAACTGCTCTACTAGGCTGTGCAGCTGTTCAGCCAGTCACAATTTAAAGTTCTAATGATCAGCAAAGCAAAGTGCCAGTTTTTAAGCTATTTTGAAAAAAAAAGACCAATGAACCAATGAAGCTTCATAAATCTTTTGAGTTATTTTTCATATTGTACCTCAGCTTGTTTGGTGGCTTCTAACCTTTTTTCGGTCCTAGGGAGACACCTAGTGGGTTTCAGAATGCATAGCAAGACAGCAAAATGTATAGCAATGCTTTGAACAATCTAAGAATGAAGTCTCTGCATTTGCATTGAATGAATTAATGTTGCAGGGTCTAATTGTGTTATAGAAAATATTTTCTGAAGGAATACTATATGTTCCTTTATGTTTACTTATGTATTTGCAATAAAATATTGTGATCTGCAATCTGGGCCGAACTCATTAATTGTTGCCAGTTAGGTACTGCGATGGACTGATTGGTTGCATGAAACCACTTCCACCTGTTGGCGTTAAGAAAGGAGTTTTTAAACTGGGGAGAGGTGGGGACGCTTTCAAGGTGGAGGTTGGCAATCTCTTGGGAGGCAATGGGCCCTTCTGAGTTGACGATATTGAGTCAGGGGGTTCTTGTGATAAGCAGTTCTTAGGGCTGGATCCTTTTTAGTGTCACCAATAGCATTAAACGTGTTGACCTGCTAAAACTAGGAGTTCCCTTGGGCCTGGTATGTGGTTCCCATGACATCACAACCGGGTGGAACGCTCCCTAATGTCATGGAACTTCACAGGGGCTCCTGTGTGTCAGAAGCAGGAAAGTGGTCTTAAATATAATTAGTTTCTTTTTCTTTTGCCTGTCCTTGTTAGTCATGTGACTGTGCTGCGGGGCAGGAGGCCTGGGGAGCCACAGTACTGCTGGGGTGTGATGTATTCACAGATTGCTCTAACATTGGTCTTGGAGTGATTGTCGGATGGAAGTGCACTTATTGGTGAGCTGTAAAATTTGTATTTTTGTTGATAAAAAAAAAATGACATTTCTGTTTTGTTTGAGGAATGTGCTTGTCTAATGACTGACACTGCCTTGGCCACCTCAGCCTTGGCCTTCTGCTTACTGCCTTTTGTACTTGGCTTACACCATGCTTACACCATGCTCTTTACAACCTGCGTACCTATAATAATATATATTATTATGTGGGTGCGCATTGGGTGGCTGTAACAGTGGGCGTTTGCTGTGATGAAAACGGCATTGCAGTTGTAATGGGATAACAGGGTAAAACGTGTCCATTTTGTGATATGTAAGACACAGTAGCGGGAATGATGCAGATCAGGCCCTATAGATCGACAAAGGTCCCAAACCCTTCGTCAGCTATGGGGAATGGCTGAACATCTTTAATAATCTGCCACAGCATTGTTGAGCTTTTCCTGTCTGCACAATAGGATTATGAGAATATTCAAGCACTAAAGCCAGGAAACTGACAGGATTCATGGTGTTTACATGTTTCTTTTAATGACAGCATTTAAAAAAAAAAAAAAAAGACATTCTTGTCTGCTTTTCAGGTAGTTGACATGACATATTTTCTGACATGCACTCTCTGTCCACTGGTGGGAATGTGCTCACTTGTGTTTGTGTGTGTGTGCGCGTGTCTGTGTGTGCGTGCACCAGGGCAGAACTCTGCCACGCGCGATACAGAGAGCAGAGGAGAATTGTTAACGCGTGACCGTGTAGAGACAAGAATGACAAGCTGTTGTGTAAATAAGATAAGTTTATTTAGTTTGTTTAATAAAAGAACAATGCATAGACCCGTTTTATAGGAAAGGTAACCTTAAATCACTAAAACTGACCAATGATACGCTGGTACAATATTCTATTTAAATTAAAAGCAGACACTGCACTGAGATGTCTGTCATCTAGTGATATAAAAATTGAATGTGCTAAGCAGGTTGGTATTTACTTGAAAATATATTGTATTTTATTAGGTTGTTAAGCACTCGCTGAACATTGTACCAGCCTTTGTAGAAATGAAGTTGACCTCTGGGGGAATAACTCAGCTGAGTCCTGATGTGAGTGTTTTCTCCTCTTGCTCTTTAAGTCTGATATTAAAACTTTCCTGTTCGTTCAATTAGCACCACAATCTGTTTTTTGTTGTGAAGGGCTTGTCCCTGTCTTCAGTGACAGTTCAGTCAGTCACGGGCTTCAAGGTAAGATTTCTCTGCTGCTCACCCAAGCATTTTAGGCCCAGATCGTTCACTTGTGCTGGGTTTATGTCGGATTTGGCAGCCTTCAGCATTTTTGTCCATTTACTGAGCTCGTGAGTTTAAGTGAAAACTTGGTGTTTGTGTCTTCTTGTGTGAACAGCAGGTAGCTCAGAAGGTTGTCTGGGTGATGTCCTACTGCATTCTGGACACTAACCAGCCCACCACATACAGCAGCCATATGGTAAATGATCGCTTCTGCTGTCTTCCATCATGTCACGTGCTGCTCTGTTCTGCCATCACTTTGAACTACTCAAAATTTAACTTCTAAGACATTGATGAATGGTGGCATACTAAACCAAAAGTCCATCAGTGAGTAAGTCACTCACTTCACACCAGCCTGTAATGAGTGGCACACTGAAGTCTGCACCGATGATGTGAGTTCGTAACTCACATCCACGATGTCACCCTTCCATGGGACTGAACTAGGACTCGGATAGTGCCAACCCTGTGCACCTTCCAGACATGTGATAAGGAAGGTGGAGAACATGGGTGGTCAGAACATGCATTAGTACATTAAGTGGCAAGCAGGGTAAATAAAAATGGCTTGTGCACCTGGACCAGCAGCCATAGAAACAGTGTGTTATGTGATGAGTTGCAGGTAAGCCAAATTCAAGTAACAGCTCTTCAGACGAGATTCATATAGTGATAAAGTTGTCACTCATGGACTGGCAAACCATTCCACAATATCAGGTCTTTACTTCATTGTGGGATGTTGTGTATAATGTAAATCAAAAAAGAATGCGACGATTTACAAATCAAATAAACCAATATTTAATTAAAAATAGAACAATGACATATCATATGTTGAACCTGAGATTTTGTTTTATGACGTATGTTTAATTTGAATTTGATGGAAGCAACACATTTAAAAAAAAAAAAAAACTTGAGATTGGGGTTTGTTGACCACTGTGTTGCATCGCCTCTTCTTTTAACAACACTCTGTAAACATTTGTGAAATGAGAAGACCAGTTGCTGGAGTTCTGAAAGTGAAATGTTATCCCATTCTTGCCTGATATAGGATTTCTCGTGTTTTGTTTTATGATTCGCCAAATGTTTTTAGTGGGCAAGAGGTCTGGAGACCTTCATTGATCAATTGATCAATAATGACTAGAGTTACTGCTTCCTATCTAAAGAGATAACAGAAGCCAACCCCCACAAAATGGTAAAATTTGCAGTGAGGCATTGATTGTGCAGTCGGAAAATATAAGACAAATTGCACCATATATTTGTTTAAAATGAGACACGGCATTTTATGATCCTGTAATTAACGTAAATGAATGTTATTTGCAGTATATGCATGGAATTAGTTACAATCATCAAGAACAATATTTACCAATGAGCCGAGTTTGGCAGTTTGATTTGGAGATCAAATAGATGTTGTAACGTTCACCACTGAATGCCTAGAAGGGACTCGCATTGCCATCACTGTAATTGAAGTAGTAAACGAAGATGATCATGTGGACAGGAAAATTTTACACGGCCTTGGTAGTATGTGAACACTGTAATCACGGAATGGGCTTCAATGGCCATGCAGCTGCATGCAAGCCTCACGTTACAAAGCACAATGCCAAGTGTCAGATGGAGTGGTGTAATGCACACTGCCACTGGACTCTGGAGCAGTGGAAACGTGTTCCGTGGAGGGATGAATCACGCTTCTCTGTCTGAGAGTCTGATGGATGAGTCTAGGTTTGGCGGAATGCCAGGAGATCGTTACCTGCCTGACTGCATTGTGCCAACTGTAAAGTTTGGTGGAGGAGGGATAATGGTATGGGTTTGTTTTTCAGGAGTTGGTCTAGGCCCCTTAGTTACAGTGAAGGGAACTCTTAATGCTTCAGCATTGAACATGGTCTGTAAAGACATGTTTGGGTAAGTTTGATGTGGAAGAGGTTGACTGGTCACAGGACACAGACACGGAGCCCTGACCTTTAACCCCATCTAATACCTTTGGGATGAACTAGAATGGAGATTGTGAGCCAGGCCTTCACGCCCAACAGCAGCGCCTAACCTCACAACTGCTCTTCTGGATGAATAGGCAAATAAATCCCACAGACACACTCCAAAAGCTTGTAGAAAGCCTTCCCAGAAGAGTGGCAGCTGTTATAGCTGCAAAAGCAGGACCCACTCCATATTGATGCCTATGGATTTATAATGGGGGGTCATAAAAGTTCCTATAGGAGTAATGGGCAGGTGTCCCAATACTTTTGTCCATATTGTGTGTGTGTGTGTATGGTCCAGGTATACCTTACTTTGTGGGGCCCAAATGTTCCCACAACGTGAGGAATACCTGTTTTTTTTATCTTATAGGGACCAGTTTCTTGGTCCCTATAATGACAGAATTCTATTTTATAAAAATCCGTGGCTGCAATGAAAAAAATGGATAGGGGTTGTCATAGCATTAACATTTTTCCCATAGAAATGAATGAGCAGTCCTCACAAAGATGTATGATTACACGTGTGTGTGTGGGGGGTTTTCCCTGTGTTTGCGTTGGTTTGCCACATACTCCCGAATACTCTTGCAATCGTAGAACATGCAGCTTAAGTGAATTGTTGCGAGTGAATATTCTGGACTGGACTGGCATCCCATCCAGAGCATCCCCAAACTTGTGACCGACATTTGACTAGTATAGTCCCCAGGCTCACTCTGATGCTGAATTCAGTAATTCAGATGGAAAATGGATGGGTGGATAAGCACATTAACCATTACTCAAGCCCTACTGTGTATTTTTTACTAACTTTATTCCCTGTAAGGAAACATGGTCCATTTTGAGCTTGGTGCTCATACTGCTGACAAAAAAAGCCCCAAGAATCTATTTTGGGTGTATCTCACTTTCCCCAAATGTCTCTTTTTCAATAAATCTAATCCAATCCCCGCAACTCCTGACAAACTGACAACTGTGACTGGGATCCTCCTGTAATTCTCCCCGGAGTCTGAGGAATCCTTTCACTGGTTCTGTCATTCTTTGGTGTGCTACTGCAGTGGGCATCTGAGGCTCATTTCCCCGCCATTGGCAGTTGTCCTCCAGCAGTTTCACGCTTGTGGGCTCCCTTTGTTACCTTAAACGGCGCTGCACACCTGACTGATGAGCTATTCTGCCGGGACAGACAGGTGCCTGGTGACAAATGACCCTTTCCAGGATCTCACACAAAACCATTCAGCCCATGGAAATGATAGATGTTAAATCTAATTATAAATGTCTCAAAGTAAATTCCCACTGACAGATTCTGTGCTCTGTAACTGGGACACAGCTGTTAGGTTCAGATAAAGGTGTACAGTAGCCTGCTCTTCCTGAGACAACCCTTTGGAAATGATGCCAAAATTAATGAGTAAAGATATGGTGGGAGCAGGAGAGAGAGAAAACGTGGAAGTTGTATAAACGGGGACTCGGAATTCTGGCATGACCAATCACTGCTACCGAGGTTGTGTTCAAAGTTGATCCAGCCCAGAATGAAAAAGGGCTTAATCATCATGTTTAGTTTTTATTACTACTGATCCATCATATTTAGAATTTCAAATGGACACTGTAATACTTGGCAAGAATGGCCTCATCAGCTTTTAGGAGTGATTCACATAATGTGTATGGCAAAACATACTTTGACCTCCTTTTAAGTTATAGGTGGCTTTACAAACATTGAAAATAAAAGACAGATTGTAAACATTTATCCATTCTTGATGTTTTTCACCTCCTTTCTGCCACATTTGAGTGAATTTCAGAAGTAGAAACGGTACAGTTTTAAGTAATTTTATGTTTTTAGAGTCTATAATATACTGGACACGGGAGCCCTGGATTTTGAGTTGGTTGAAGGAGCCAAATTTATTTTTATTTACTTTTGATATGAATCAAGTTATTTTAGGTACCAGGGCAAGGACTGTGAAACATGATCCTTTCTGATAGACAGTAGCATTTGTCCTCATTGTATGATCAAAATACAGAATTATGTCAATGATTTAACACCTTACTCCAGGGGTGGCCAATCTTATCGGCAAAGGGCCGCTTTGTATGCGGGTTTTAGCTGCGACTTCCTAATTAGATTACTAATTAGCAGACTGATTGGCTGAAGAGTCCTCACACCTGGGTTTGAACAGCTGACCTACAGGTTATCCCAAAAACCTGCATACACACTGGCCCTTTGCAGATAAGATCGGCCACCCCTGCCTTACTCTATCTGGAGAAAATAAATATATATGAGGCAAGACGAAGGCTCGATACATCCAGTCACCAACGATCTGTCAGAATAATTTCAGTTAGGTAATAGGTTATATAAGCACATTTTTCATTATTAGACATTTCATATTTCGTATCGATAAGCTGATGTCACAATAACGCCATATAGGCTTACTGTGTGGGCTTCTTTTAGTTAATGTGTTTCAGATATTGATGAATTTTCCAAAAGTACACATCAAGAGAGGCCCTAAAAAAATTTAATCACAATAACTTCCAAGAAATACAATCTGAAAAAACAAGTCATTTGCAGTTGCAGCCTTAAGCTGAAATGATTTAAATTTATTTTCAGCTATCACTCTACACTCACTTGATGATCAAGTAAAAACAGTTTTATGCAAATTCATCCATTTTCTGTACCCACTTGTCCGATTTAGGATCACAGGGGTCCAGAGCCTATCCCAGAAGCTACACACACACACATTCATAACTATGGACAATTTTGTAACTTCAATTCACTTCAGAATTTTTTCAGACTGCTGGGGGGGGGGGGGAGACCAGAATTGCTGGAGGACACCACATAATAACTTGAGGAGAACATGTAAACTTCACACACGGAGCCATGGCACAGACTGAAACCCTGGTCCTGGAGGTGTAAATCAACAGCGCTAACCGCTGCACTAAAACACCACTCCATTTTGCAAATTTATTAAAAATGACTGAAACATTGACATAAATATTCAGACTGTTTGCCACAACACTGGAAATTTAGCTCAAGTGCATCCCATATTTCAGGTTTTTTTTGGAGTCCAATTATGGTCACCTTCATTGATTAGACAATATTTGGAAGGGCACACAACAGTTTTGTATAATGGCCTTACACTTCAGAATGTATGTCTGAGAATAAAATCAAGTCCTGTCCTGGTCCTGGTCCTGATGGTTAGCCCTTGCCTGAAATGCACACTTTGGGAGGAGTTCTGTCAGGACCTGTCTCATCAGCTGTCATGTCCACGTTTGGCCAGCAGAGGTCACTGGCCATCCTGTAATTACCTAATTATTTCCAGCCTAATGTATTAACTGTTCTTACCTGTTTCTGCTTTGGTAGTCTTTGTCTGTGTGTATATATATATATATATACCAGTCCTCCACCCCAAATCACTCATCATAGCTGTGTTTATGTTAGTTAAGTTAGTGAATTAGTCTTATCAGTTCTATATCTGCTATGTCTATAGGTTAGTTCTGGTCATTCCTAGTCATCTCTTCTAAGCTTTTTTTTTTAACCCCTCCAGGTCCTTTGATTTGTGTTTGCTGTATTTGTTTGGAATAATGTAAGGGACTGTACAAGCCATAATTCATTCTGGCACTCTCACATACATATATTCTCCTTTAACCCACTATATTGCAAAAACGTATTGGGACACACACACAAACTTTAATTCAGTGAATTGCTTTTATGTTATGCTTTATTTAAGCCATGCAACAGATAGACATACATTGGTTTTTGTCTTTATTTTGAGATGTGTTTGGAATAAAGCAAATGTCTATACTGAATAGCTGCAGTATATTTGCACGCAAGGAATGAAGCCCACACATTGTTTTAATAAACTTGTTTGTTATATCTCACATGTGGTTTTTTAATTTAAAACAGTACATTTAACAGGCTTAACAGAAAATATTGTGAAGTGCTATTCTGCCTAAAAATACCGATATGGTTTTTGGTCCTTATCGTTCAGTCCTACGGAACATACAAAAGGGGACCATCACAGGGGTTTTGAAAAGTGCTGTAGAAATTATTATTATTATTATTATTATTACTACCAATGTGTGAACTAGTGTTATATACAAGTTAGATTTTGGGATCTGGAATAGCAGTATAGTATGGTATATATTCTTTGCAGAGCCCATTTGAACAGAATCCAGTAGAAACGTATCCACTGCTGGTGAACAGAGACAGGGGAGTCGACATACCATCAGTCAGAGAAGATGACAGAGCCAGCACTGCTGTTAGACTTTCTGATTACATCACTGCCTAGTGACACTGTCTCGGCTATGAAGCTGTAGTTTAATAAGGGTGAAGCTTATGACAGGCGAGACCATAAAATAAACTGGACGTACACACGTCAATTTCCAGTTCATCAGTGATTTCTCCACTCTTCCTTCGGGCTGCTACATTTGCCGATTCGAGATAAAACTAAGAGACGATAAGCATATATTTTATATTTAAGCCAACCATCCATGCGAGTATCTTCCAACTGAATTTCCAGGTCAGGTTTGCAAGGTATATCTAAGCCACATTATCTGACTTAATTCCACTATCAGCAGAAACTAGTCGATAAAACCTAATATTCTGAAAGCTTTTATTTTAAAACCCATCAGCAGGTCTGGCTTGTCAGCCTGAGATATTTATAAGCTGCATTCTACATGTTTAGGGTATTGAACAATTACACCTCCGATGACTCTGATGATACAGCAGTTAATGGCTGCACCCCAGCCACCTCCCAGATTGCCCCCACACGCCTGCTCCATCCCCCAGGTCGATTTGCTAAAATTGTTGATTGGTTGTCTGCGTGTGGCCTCTGTAATTGATTTCCCCCCCCCCCCCAAATCACTGGGGGCCACTGCTTCAAAGGAAAAAGGCTTGCTTGTGCATGAGAATGAGGCTGGGCACAGATTCCAGGGCTGAGCAAATATCTGAGTAAGTTTCAGGTTTCATGTCCTGGACTTCTGCAGTGCACACTGCACTGGTAAAAAATTACATAAGCCTAAAAGAGAACATGTAATACATATATTTATATAGCGAAATAACTAGTTTTACTTGCAATTTATAATTGTTCTCTTCAGCACCATGGATATACATTGCCCTCAAAAGACAACAACCATAGCTGCATTCAGGGTTTAGTGCTATCTGTCATCAGGATTTCTCTGGGAATTATTTTTGCTTCTGTTATCTTTCTATGGCATATGTGTCCCTGTACTTTTCATTTAATTGACAGGCACCCACTTCCCTGTGGACCAAGGTGCTAAGGAGCTTAGGCAGGTGAGAGAAATGGCTTGTGCAGCAGCTATAATCCTTATTTTTGGTGACCTTTGTTCTGCTGGGTTCATTAGAGCTGGGTGGAAGGCACTGGGGCAGTGCCCCCCCCCCCCCCCCCCCCCCCCCCCCCCCCCCCCCCCCCCCCCCCCCCCCCC
>JAABNY020000108.1:23418571-23431305 GCA_015164015.2 Brevimyrus niger | reverse complement strand
AATTTGCACGAGCTCACCAAAATTGGACAGTTGAAGACTGGAAAAATGTTGCCTGGTCTGATGAGTCTCGATTTCTGGTCAAGGTCCCCACAGAATAAACAGGTGGGCTATCAAGGGCCACTATGCTGGGCTGGGGGTTTAGAGCCAGCATGGGGGTCAGGAGTAGTCAAGGTCCCCACAGAAGGAACAGGTGGGCTATCAAGGAACCGCTAAGGGCAAATAGTTCAAACTGAGTGTGAAATGCCGCCCAGCCCACCTTTCCCAAATACTTCAATGTCTTTATGGGGGTGCAAAGAGTCACAGATGCATAGGCGCTGGAATGTTTGTTTACATCGTGCTCTCCTGATTTCACCAGTACTGCATGCAGCTTCGCCTGCTGTGCCTGGTTCCGCCTTAACTTTAGTGACCCCCAGTTGAAACATTTCTAACAAATCAAATGCTGGGAAAAATGTGTAGAAAGAATATCAGAAAATGTTCTGTATAACAATCACACGACAGGACGTGCAAACTTTATTAGGCCCACACTGAAACAACAAAAAAAGAATATCAGCACTCTGTAAGCTAACTGCATGCCGCCACTATGTCTACCCACACCTCAGTATTTCAGTATTTATAAAGGGTTGTGCAGAGTCTGCCACCTCTCCTTTGACCCCCCCCCCAGTTTATAAAAGGTCGTGCAGAGTCTGCCACCTCTCCTTTGACCCCCCCGCCTACCGGGTACCTCCATACCTGCTATCTCCCCAGAGATTTGCCAAAAGGGGTGAGGGGGGTCAAAGTCCCCAGCTACTACAATACTATGGCAAGTGAGTGACGAAGATATAGTGATGCACCGGGACGCTCAGATAAACAATAGCTCTTTTATAAAATGTTCTTAAAAGGATGCAGCACATCCAATAAGCAAGAATAAATCTCGCTGTACGCCAACTAAACCGAGGGAAATAAGGAGGTGGTCACGCATTCTAACATATTAATAAGCAGTGAGAGAGTACTCGAACATGTAAAGGCACACAAACGACAGGAAAACAGCACATAAATATGCAGCAGGGAATTTACACTAAAAATACACCTTCACACAAAAGGGAGACTAACATTGATCGCTAGATAAAGGGAGAGTGCTACACAGGTGGAAAATGCAAATAATAATATCCATCAAATACTTTTGTAATCACAATCATAAGGTCAAAAGTCATCTGCTTTCACTCTTCCCTTTGTTTCAAAATGTAATTATTTCCAGTTTGGCACCCAAAAAATGCCTCTACAAAGTTTGAACAAGTGTCGCCCAAAACGTATTGAATTTTCTTCTTAACGGAATCAAGTTTTAGAACTGCTCGTTTTTCTGCTATCACTATGCAATTTTGGGGTCTGTCTCAAAATGTAATCAAGACCAGGTTGTCACCCACACAATGCCTCACCTTGCATACCAAAGCATCTGCAGCATATATCAGTGGAAGAAGATGCATAAAGGTAATTTTCATTCAACAGAGCCATATTTTGCTGTTTCTTTGCTCAGAGTGCCTGTCTGACCTAAGCACATGTAAACGCCAGACTTAAGTCAATGGCAAAACAAGCTTAATATACACATCTGCTAATGTGATACAATATAAGCAAATATTAAACATCTGGTTAAAAATTACTCGTAAAATCCCCCATTGTCATTTCATTAATCGATTTAAGTATCTGCACACAAAGAAGTACTTACATACTTTTCCAGTCATGTTCATAAATGAGATTCATTTGCCTCTCCTTGCTTTATACCTACAAACACCTTGCGTTCCCTCTTCCCACAGTCAGAAGATAATTAAGATACATCGCAGAGTGGAAAACCATTACGTACATTGTCCCTTGAAGCTTCAGCATTTTTCTCCTTTATGTGGGCCGTGTGATGAGAGCATGTCTTTACACTTTGTTATCCATTCTTTTTGTGCACAGAATAGCTAAGGTAATAGCAGAATGCAAGTTAGTAACTGAAAATAAAAAAAAAAATTAAATATTAAAAAAAAGACACAAACTCCTCTGAGGATTAAAATTTCAGTCCTGTGTATAAATCTGCCTGCTGAAGGCTGAACAAGTAATTTCAGCTACTGGGTTGTTGATACTACTTCAGTCTAGATATGCTAATACAACTAAGAGGAAAGCTGAAATCCTCTGACTGCAGTGACTTAAGAAATGGGAATTTGCAGGCCAGAAAGCATAGTGGAGCGACCTCTGTGGATTACCTTAATCAGAACTCAAAGCTTGTGTGAAATCATATTGTTCTGTCTAAAAAGGAGTAGACAGAATTAAATTAAAATAATTTCACACATAATTTCAGCACAATGGGGGAGAAAATGTCATTAAGGGAATATCAGGCTCTTGTAAAATGAGGCCCCTTCTGGGATTGCAGAACAAGTTAATAATTTTGCTAAACAGTGCTGATTAATGGGGAAGCAGTAAAGAGTTTCAATAAAGGGATGGTTTTGTCATGATGAGCACGGATTGAGTAGCTGGAATCTGAAGAAACAGTGTGCAAGTGCAAAAGGGAAGCTTTAAAAGAGAGGCAAACCACAGGGGCACAGCCCAGAACAAAGAACATAACACAAACTCACAGAAAGCAACAGGGTAAGCTCACAGACCATATGGGACTAGAACAAAAGCAAGGCTGCATTGAGGTTTGTTAAAGGAAAGCAAAAGGCAGACAGACAAAGGGCTCTATATAAGGTATATAAGGGCTATCAAAATACTTTATTGAACTTGTAATTGCGTTTTAAAATATATTTGGCAAAATGGTAAAAGCTGACAAACAATCAGAGGCTAAATAGGCAGGAGGCAATATATAGAGAACTTGGGGGCAGGTCATGGCAGCCATATATGTAATGGTGATAAACAAAAAACAGCCATTTTATCAGCTATAAATCATTTCATCTGCAAAACTTCTGCCTCTGGACACTATGTCCGATGCAGCACTGCCCAAGACGTTTCACTTCCCATGACAGCAAATAAAGTAACTGTTAGCTGTTGTGGCCCTGAGTCTTACCAGTACAACTGGATGTAACCACGCTCTCAGTCTGAAATCCAGCTTCTGGCGGCTCTGTGCTTCTTTGTGGCAAGGAGCTTCTTGGAGGTACTTGGAGATGGGTAAACGCTGAGCAAGACCGCTGTGTGGCAGTGCGTTGAGGAAGTGACCAACATCCTTCTATATCATGTGAGAGATCTCATCCGTCTGCTCTTAACAAGACATGAAATCATGGAGGTGCACCTAGGACTCCAAGCGTTGGAAGGTATCCCCCAGGTCCTAGGTGTGGTGACGGGACGCCTATTCCCATTACCATCTGTGATGGACCAGGCCTTCATTTCTCAGAAAAGGTTTTCAGTTATCAACATCCAGGTGGTGGCGGACCACGGGGCAAAATCCTAGATGTGGTGGAAAAGTTGCTAGGCAGCATTCAGGTAGCTTCATCTGGGCCAATTCAGAAGTGGATGTAGATGCCATACGAGAGATCTTCTGTCAGATTGTGTTTCTCAGAGACAGCGGCCACCCCTTCCAATGGTATCTACTCTACTCACTCCAGTTGCCAATCCTGTGACACAGACTGAACAGGACCATAACACCACTCACTCCTGCACCCGCAACATACAGTAATTGAATGAGTGATTGACCAGTGGAAACTGCATTTTGGGTGCCTGCATAAATTGGCAGGAGGGTTGCGATGTAGACCAAGCAGGTGCTGTACAGTAACAGTTGTTATGGCTGTACTGCCTAATTTTGCAGCTGGCACAGGTGCACCTTTGCTGGGGGAGCAGGAGGAGGAGGGAGACAGCGGTGCTGACGACCCCCAGAAGAGTGAG
The DNA here is from genome assembly GCA_015164015.2 of Brevimyrus niger. Classification (NCBI taxonomy): domain Eukaryota; kingdom Metazoa; phylum Chordata; class Actinopteri; order Osteoglossiformes; family Mormyridae; genus Brevimyrus; species Brevimyrus niger. Next base: position 23,427,480 of record JAABNY020000108.1, on the reverse strand, counting down.
CTGTCCTTCACGCTGCCAGCACTGAAGCAAGGTGCCAAGCCATTCAAGCAGTTTTTGGATGATGAATTTCTTCTCCTTTCTCTCCTGCTTAGACACCAATCACACGACCGGAGCCCTTTTTCGGACTCTTCCATCCCCTACACATTAAATCCCTGCTAGTAATTCAGCCCCACGTTGGTTTTTTGCATCTTGCCAATGTCTGTGTTCATCTTTTAGCTACATTTCCACTTCATGCTCATGATTTCTCTACACTTGACCTTCTTCATGACCTTTTCCAGTCGCTTGATAGCTCATACACCTCACTGGGACGTTCTTATTCCTAACTCAATTAATTCCAAACAAATGTCCAAGCAGTTGATGGCAAAACAGTGTGAGAATACACACACATATCAAATGTGCCAAAGTCAAAGTATATAAACATTTGGGTTTGTGAGGTTGAGAGGAGTCCACACTGCAGGCTAACTGACATTGACAAGTCAATTATATCAGCCCACCAAAAAATGCTGGAATAGTCCCTAGTGCTCAGTTTAGTGCAGTGGACATTCTCTTATGCTAAGACAATAAAGTGACATTTTTTCTGGGTTCCATTGACGGGCGTTGATAGACATACAGCTTTACTGGGGCATGGGCCCCCCCATTACTCAAATCACATTTTGTCCTTGAATGCCTGCTGCGTGTATGACATGTGCTATGTAAACTTAATTTGCTTAACCCAGTGATATTACCACTGCTGTGCACGGACAGTAATGTGCAGGCAGGGTGTAGGAATCCACACCACAAGGTCCACGCCGCACCTAGGATTTTGGGTTACACTGTTGCTTTCACATTGTGAATTAGACAGCATCTTTTCATTTCCTAATATTATCAATCTAAATGACCCAACTGCCAAATATCATCAACTGTGAGATTGCACTGGTCCATGTGTCCCAGCAAAAGGGGTTTAGCAACTCCCATTGCCATTGGTCATCCCAAGGTCAACAACATACAGAGTTATTGGTACACACAAGTCTTCACTGCTAAAAATTAAACATACTGCTCACTTGAAAAAACAGAAATGTTGCAAATGTGTTGCCTTGGAAACGAGACACTTCCATGTCAAGGGTCCTGCGACTATTCAGCTACTGTAACATAATCAGAAACAGGCAGGAAATCAATGGCTATGTACATGTTTGGAGTGTGTTTACCAGCACGATTAGGCTTACACTGCCATGGCAGTATGACGAGCACTGTAATGTGAGGCCTCTGGAATTCAGCCTCAGCTAGCGAAAGTTGTCACTGCATGATGTCCAGCTTTGCCGATTTCACCTTCAGTGTGGTCTGCGCTAGGTTGTTGGCCTCTTATACTTCTTGCTCCATCCCCTGCAGCACCACCAGCTCCTCACTGCAATCGCACTGGATGGAACATCGACTGCTCCAGCCTCGACGCCTAGGCTAGTCAGCGCCGTGAGACTGCAGTGGAGCCCTAGTGACGTTGTGGAGGGGTGAGATGTCGGTGGTGCCCGGAGAAGCTGTGCGACTACTGGCATGGGAGGAGGTTGAAGAGGTGGAGGGTTGGGGGACAAGGGTGGCCTGGTGTGAGGGCATGAGCACTTTCTCTCATGATGCAGTCAGGCAGTCACGGCATGGAGGGGATGATCTATTCTAGAGGCATTGATGTCAAGCAAACCTGCACCATCACCATGGACAGCGCCTGGTAGCATTGTACTTAAGATGCTCTCCCTTAAGAAATGTCTTAAGGGATTGTTTGGGGACCATGTATAAAAAATTTAATAACTTTAATAAGGCATACCTTTTAAGTCTTTGTAAGATGCTAAGAGTCACTGTTATTTGAAAACCTAGCCCTGGTAATTATTGCACAAAGGCCATATAATCATGCTCTGATTTTGTGCAGCCCAACCACCCAATGTCCTACCACTGGCTGCCCTTATCCCCCTGCAGGGGGAGCTGAGGAAAAAGTACCAATTCCATAGGCCATTATTTATAACTATACCAATACTCCTACCGGCCTGCCTACCTACTACCCTGACTGAGGACCAGTGAGCTTTGGACGCTGTACAAGAACTTTGGTCCTGGAAACAGCAGCATGGTGTTTCTATTCTGTTGTTTGCTCTGCCCTCTAATTTATTTGGGTCAGCGAAGGAAGGCAGTAATTGAACTTTATTTTGATATACCATATCAGTTGACACCCAACTTGATATCCACTTTTATTATGATCTGTTTCCTTTAATTTGATGCACATGCTATGTATTTTTGGACATTTAACTTCCGGTAGTGCGTAAAGCATGAATGCGCGCAAGGTTAAAGTTTTCTTGTGTCTTGTACTTTTCTTACGTCTTTGAAAGCAATGGCTCTAAATATTTTAACTTGTTTCATATCTTAATCTGTACAAGTGGCATTTATTCTCTACGGGCTATTTTAGTTGGATAATGTGCAAAAGGACGCTAACAGTGACTCATCGGATTTCAGTGATCCTAATTCGCGATAGATGTCTATATGTGTTAGCGCATCATTTTTGATCCCGTTGATGATTAGCGTTAGCACTTATCGACCAGCTTGTTGTACGTTTGCTATGCATGTTAAGAGATCTCTTAAATCTTTCCATGTGTTTTTTGTTTATTACAGTCTCATTCACAGTTTTTTACCTGTTACATATAGAGAAAACATGCAGCCGGTCAACATACTGTTTATTACAGTATGTAGTAAACTACTGTATAAATATTTATAAATGCACTAAAATTGTATAAATGGTGCAAACGTGGCATTAAAATAATATCTATAGATGATTCACACAACACCCCTACCAGTACAGTCTGCCTGAACCATCTGTAAGAGGCGACTCCTCGCATATCGACCGATCGGGGGGGGGGGGGGGGTGACGTAAATGCATGCCCTCAAGATTTTTTGCAACAGTGACTTTACGGCAGCGAAACGCTTTACGGTGATAGTTATTCGGGATTGACCGGCGGGAGTTGTCTTTTTCGAATTTTGTTTACAAAGCAAAAACGACCCATTCACATTAATTGTTTTATGAGCGGTCATGGATGTCGGCGAGCTATTGAGATATCAGGTAATTTTTGTGTTCTTTATAAAAACTTCATAATTTTTACTTTTATTGGTACCATGCTAATTCGCTTCCTAGCAACAGCAAGAGCAGCTCTGGCCTAAAAGCATGGGTTTATGTTTAACTGTCTAGCCTTGTATGTGTTTTCGTGCAAATCAAATTTTTCAGTTTTGACATTCAAGAATTGTCCGTATACTTCCGCGTGTAATTTGTGGTCTTCACTGTCTCTTTGTGTAGGACTAATTCCAAGGGTTCAGTGTATTTTTACCAGCAACTAATTGTCTAAGAAGTTTCATTTAAAAAACAGTTAAATCTTGTAACGTCTCGTTGTCGTTTTTTATGCTAGTGTCTTAAAATTTTTATGTATTTTCCTTGGTGTCTTAAACATTTTCTTTTGTAACACGTCACTTTCTAAAATCAGATAGCAAACCTGTACAGCTGCATAAATGAAATAGGAATACTGGTTACCCCGAGATGGTGTGTGAGGTGTTTTTCACTAAAATAAAACAAATTGCCACCGCATTTTAGCTGGTCTGCAGTTCTGCTTGCTGCTTGTAGTCATAGTGATTATCGGGATACATGTGTAAGTTCTCAAGAGTACTCTATTGTCAGTACATCCATGTACAATTACACAGTGCATTGAAATAGTTTCCCTTGGATCCACCTATCGTGCTACACGTGAATACATATACAATAAATACATGTATAACATCCACATAAATGTATAACAAATAACATGCACATAAATGTACAAGAACCCCAACATGGTACAATACAATAACTAAATATTAAGACTGGGAATCTCGTTTTAGAAAGACATTTAAATATTTATAATATAACAGATTTATCATTGATAGAAATTCAGATGTTAATTAGTTATACTGCAGACCCAGCCCAGCACTGCACAGTGCCTCTGCCAGTTATGTGCAACTTACCGTGAAGGCTGCACTGTTAACCTACTACTGTTATAAGTGAGTAAAATGATGATAAAATATTGTGCAATATTGATAATTAGGCTGCTGACATAGGTCTATTTGCATAAAATAGTACAAATTTATGATCCATTATTCTAGCTGTGTGCTTGAGCAGTATTTAAATTACTTATTCTGTCATGCTAGCTGCATGGTATATGATGGTATATGGTATTGTGATGGTATTTTCCAGTTATTTTTTAACTAAGTTGGGGGGGGGGGGAGTTGGCTGGTTATCCCTCGATAAAAACCGCTAGCGAAACCCTAACGGTTTCTAAACTGCGCCTTTCAGGAGTTGCTGTATCACAACAATCTTCTGATTAAAAATTCACACACACACACACACACACACACACACACACACACACACGCACATATAAATAAATTATGTTTGTGTGTGTATGTACATGTTATACACATACACTTAACCATAATAATGTGAAAATTTTAATTTAATGTGAAGTTTTACTGCCACTGTTACTTTTTACAGTAAATATTCTCTAAATCTGGATGCCATGGAAGTTCATCAAAGACATGTGTTTAGGGCTTGAAATTCCTTTCTCACAATGGGAGAGAATTACTGCCTTATGTTTAGCATGTGGGAGGTGAGGTTAGATATTCACTGGGAATGCAGTTAAAATAATTTCATTTGCGTTAAGCATGGCATTTTTGGTGGAATCGGCTTCTCTCTTTCTCTTGATAAATGCTGTTTGCATGACTACAGCTTTTGTTTTCACAAGTTAATTCATTTTTTATTTCAAAAAATAACTTTGGCTATTTTGAGATGACGATATCAACATAAGACAGAAAAAGAATGATGATGTCATCTATGGGTTTTTTAGATTTGCAATTAAAATACTGACAAAGCAGTTCTGTGTTCCCATGAAAGGTGCATGTAAAAACGTTAATTGCTTTGTTCTTCTAATGGCAATTGGAAGAGAACTATAATTAGAATGGAAAGCAAAAATAATGTTTTGTATTTTTTGCTGATTTCAAAAATGATATGTGCTATGATCCAAACCATGACTTTGGTTTTATAGGAAAAATCATCATATAGCTCTGGAAAAAATTGAGACCGCAGCAAAATTTTCAGTATGTGCCTGTGTTAAATATAGAGTTTTTTGCAGACTCCAGCCTGGATCTTCCCTGTTCCTCATTGATGAAGGATGTTGATGATAGGGAGGTGCAACAGACAGTGGGTGCAAATAATCCATCAAAGTGCAATAGACAGCATGCAGTAAGGCAGCATACAAATAAGAATATAAATATATGGAATCTGAATTGCAGGTAGTTTATTGACAGGTTTAGTATATTGATATTTGTACTAATCGGTTTGTATAAATATGTGAGATGCATGATGTATGAATAAATATCTATTCCATGCATAAAATATTTCATATACAAGTAAACAGGTGTAATATTCATAAAGAGCAGCCGAAAGTTGCTTCTGCTCGGCTGGTTCTTGGTTATTGTCACAATTTGCCAGTGTCCCCTGCTTCACTGTGTACCGCTGTCTTAGAATCTTTGAACGCGGAAACAGCCTGCGGTGCACTGTAGCCTTCTGCCAGCAGAACCAAGATTCAATACTGCAGATTTTCAAGAAATATAGAGTGGTCTCTTAATCCTTTCCAGAGCTGTGTGTGTGTGTGTATATATATATACACACACACATACAGTACTTGTTTATTTCAAGTACTAACAAACTCTAAAAGAGCTGTTCTAGATTAAAAAAAAAATATTTACAAGCAGTCTCACTGGGTGCTTTTTAATCAGTGACAATCCAACCAATGGACACAGGAGGAAGAATTTGATTTATAACATTTATTAAAAATATATTCTCATGCTTGTTTTTCCATTCACTCTGATATGCTGTCTAGTAGTTACTGGTAGGGTAAGATATCAGAAATGTAGTAGCTGGTACCAATATCAGTGATAGTCATAATTCTCAAAACCCAGTTCAATAGTATGGTCAAAATAATTTAAAAACAATAGATCCTGTGTACTTCAACACATTATTTTATTTTTAAAAACATCTGACTTTTGCAGAACACTGTATGTACAGTTGGGAGTGCTGGGTCAGGCCATTTATCTCGCACCCCTGGTGAATTTTGGGGGCTTATGAGTCTTGCTCAAGGGCCCAACAGAGATCACAGACACAGAGGCTTAACCCACTGAGGGTCACGCTGCCCCCTCCCATGTAGGTTATCCTTATCGTCATGCTAGTGGTTGAGAGCAGTATGCAGGATGAGAACTGTCGCATCATCTGTGGATCTGTTCAGCAGCGTTCGTTTAATGTGGGCCCAGTCCAGTTCCTCCTCCCCGGTCCTGCTCTGCGTGGATGAAAATAGCATAAATCCAGACATGGAAGAGAAATTCTTTTCCTTCTGGGGTGGAAAAAAGTCAGCAAAATGTTTTGAAGAAAAACACATACTTCAATATACATGAAAGAAAAAAAGATGAATCGCATGGGAGCCGCTCGGAGTTGGGTTTGAATTTATAGTAGCTTATTTAAGCAGCTTTCTTTGTGTTCCTTTCAATTGTGAGCTTTTGTTTTACTCCTTGCAGTTTGTGGTGTATTGTGTGATAAGACCTGCTAGCAGTAGCTTTGGATGTGTGTGGTGTAGTGAAAAATCTGCACTCTTACCCCTATGCCTTCCCCCATGGTAGCCGGACAGGGGTGCCAAGCGGCCACGTGAGGAAGAGGGTGATGAAGAACCCCGAGGCAGACAGAAAGCTCTGGTGACCCGAGACCACAGCAGACACTTGGAGATGGAGGATTCTGATCCCGATGACCATGGTGCAGACAGAAAAAAACTTCTAGACAAGCTGGACACCGATGAAGACCCAGAGGTGGGAAAGAGGCTGATGCCTCTATTCTTCTTTGCATTTACTTTACATGTTCTTAATAAATACTTGCTCAGCTGAATTTTGTAAGGTTAGATGCATTACTTGAAGTTACAAAAGCTGTCTGATTTCCTTCTTACCACATATTGCCTCAGCTAATAACCAATTAAGGTATGTGACAGCACATAAAAATGTGGCATTTCTCGGAAATCTTTTAAATCCAATGCAAGTTATTTGTTGCATGCAGTGCCACTGAAGGAAAAGAGCTGCACAAAGAGTTTTCTTTTTTTTCTTGGTTGAACAGGGTGAGCCGGTAGATGAGAGTTCTGTGAAGAAAATGATTCTGACCTTTGAAAAAAGGTCCTACAAAAACCAGGAACTGAGGATCAAGTTTCCTGACAGTGCTGAGAAGTGAGTCTAGACTGATGTATATAAATATAAAATGAATACAACACACACATGTTTTTTTGTATTATGAGTATGTAGTGAACTTTGATAAGTCCTTTTGAATTTTGTTGTTTAGTCTTTAGTATCTATGCATGTTTGGTATAAAATGTGTCTTCAATACCCTCTGCTAGGTTTATGGAGAGCGAGTTGGATCTCAATGACATCATTCAGGAGATGCATGTCATTGCCACCATGCCTGACCTCTACCACTTGCTTGTGGAGTTGAATGCAGTCCATTCCTTGCTTGGGTTACTCAGCCACGAGAACACAGATATCCACTTCACAAGGTGTCGCTGTTTCTGGGATCATGTCCATTTATCAGTCTAAAATTAAATTTCAGATTCTTGCTCTTATGAAATTAATATGAATTTACCAAGAGGCAGCCATTCTATCACAAATGTACTCTACTTGCACTTTTATTGTGTGCTGCATAATTTAACATTTTTAACTGCAGTGGTTGGAATGTTACCCCATGCATTTTAGAAAGAGGCATAAAAAGTTTAGGAAAACTGTACTTTCTGCAGTTCAGCCGGTTATTTTACATGCACTTATAGCCTCTTGTGGATCCAGGCCGTGTTTAGTTGTATAGCTTTTGAATGCGTTTAGCCTCATGCTGGTGTGTTCGGGTTTCATCCTACTCTTCAGTATGTTCAGAGAGCTTTTTCAGACGTAATAGTACCATGCGGTGCAACATCACGTCCGCCGCGTTCTCTTGAAGACCCCTTGTTTCCGTAGCGACACATCCTTAACCTCCCCTTACATGTAGCCATCGCAGTGGTTGATCTTCTGCAGGAGCTGACAGACATCGACACGCTCCACGAGAGCGAGGAAGGCGCCGAGGTGCTTGTGGACGCCTTGGTGAGCCCAGCCGCCGCCGTCACCTTTTATCTGCTCCGCACACATTGGATGCTTCCAGATTGATTACTTGTGGTTCTCTGGCCGCTGGTTCCGCCGTGTCCCGCGGTGGAGCGCCGTGGCTGCCTCCGCATGTGTGCTGGCCGGCCTGCCGTCTCTGAACTCGGGTGCCTAACACAATTTCAGGGTGGTGAAGCGGAAACATAGAGTAGCTCTTTGGAGTAATAGTTTTGGTATTGTTTCAGATTAGTTTTACCCTTTACGATTTTTAATTTATATTAATAAAATGTATTTATTATTTGTAGATAAAGTGTTAGTCATCATAATCTGAATAGATAAATAAAAGCCACGGTCTCAGCAGGCAGCCATTGTGGCTTCAATCTTGTCCGATATGGGCTGCATTGTCATATAAATGACAGTATTCAGCAGTCTTTGGTCACCTTCCCCATAAACAGGAATGCAGCACTGGTCCTGCAGCCTGCAGTCTCCTTTCCCTATTTCACATTCTCCAGGCTCGCAGTTTGGTTGAACTGGGCTCTTCATCTTCTATAACTGCTGCTTGCAAGGCCATGTTCATGTTCGTTTTACTTCCAGTTAGACTGTTAAGGTTTCGGCACAATCAGCTATGCCCATTTACTTAGAGGAGAATCCTGTATTTTGTGTGTGTGTGTGTGTGTGTGTGTGTGTGTGTGTGTGTGTGTGTGTGTGTGTGTGTGTGTGTGTGTGTGTGT
>JAABNY020000108.1:23386228-23396379 GCA_015164015.2 Brevimyrus niger | reverse complement strand
AAAAAATAGTTTTTAAATCCCCAAGGCTCACACCCCCCCCCCCAAGATTTAGCAAGTTGTCATATAAGTGGAATGCGCAGTAAATTTACAAGTACTTTCATACCTAAATATCACAACAAGGATTCACAGCATTCAGGTAAAAACACATTTATTAACTTTTACATTTCCCGTTGATCCATCCAGTGCTTCTAGAAATTGCACAAGTTGCAACTGCATTTTGGACAAGTACAGATTAGACGGTTCAACTGAATGACAGATACGATGCACAATAGCACCAAATCTGTTTTTATTTATTTATTTCCCTCTTCCTCAATCAACACAAACACAACTACTTAAATAATGGAGTCTCAAAGTACTGGCCCGTGATACGGTTACAGTTCATTATTAAATCTGGCCCAAAGATCATGTGCCATGCACCTACAGTGGCTTCCCTTCCAGCGTCTTGTGCCCCCCTCCACCCAACTCTGAGCTGGATAAGTAGTTGGATGGATGAATGGATGGATGGAAGGACGGACGGACGGACGGACACCAAGCTTGTCCGGAATTGGGTCTCAAGGGTTGTGCTCATGCTCAAATGTAGCACCTGGCTCTACCTGGCTGTGTGCCTGTAATCACAAGGTCGCCAGTTCAAACCCAGCCTCAGCATGTCTGTGAGTTCTTGAGCAAGGCCCTTAACCCCCAGCTCTCTGGGCACCCCAACAGGTGGCTGCCCTTCATGGACAGCTTACTCTACAAAGAGCAAGTTAAGGGAGGCATAAAAAGAATTTCCCCATGAGGGACAGTAAAGGATTAATTTTTATATGTGTAAGTACTTGACTGTTCCAACTCTTCAGAAGCACTTTTAGCAATTTTAATGGGTTTCTGTGAAGATCACTTCACCACCATTGGTCCCTGTGTTTGGATGATGAATTTGGAAGCTCTGGGCAAACCTAGCAGATATCACCCATATCATCTTCACAATGTGCCCCGCACCTTGTGACCAAGACTGAAGCTCTCAGCCTCTGGGCCTTCATTAAAGATGGTGTTTATTTGAGGAACAGATGAAATTATAACTCCCTTTCGCTCCCTCCCCGGGCCCTGCTGACAGCCCAGTACTAAAATTGCTGCTGTTCCCATTGTGTGGTTCACCTGTGCTTTATCCGTTTGCCCCCTGCAAAGGAGTATATAATCATAATGACAGATTTATTTATTTTTTCGGCTTTGTTTATTTTTGAAACTGAAAGACGCAGCATCTGACTCAGCTGTTCGAGGATCTTGTGCCCAGGGGGTTGGCTGGTTTCAGGGGGGTATGGGAGATACGCAGATAATCCATTTGCAGAATGTTGTCCGAAATGCATAGTGTGCATTATGCTATTCATAATTTTTGCCAGTGTTTGAGTCATCACTAGTAAATTGCACATGCCAGCAAAATACACTGGAAAAATATGATGGAGCAGCACTCTGCAAAAATAGTAACAGGGGTAACCCACTTTTTGGGATTTTTTTTTAGCATTATCAGTATTCGTGGATGGAGACATCATCCTCATGTGCTGCTGCTGCTGCTGAAGGCGTCCCGTGTGAGCCTCGTTCACTCCCTGCATGCTCCCAATCAGCTGGCACCCTGTAGTGAGACGCGATTGGAGGGGAGATGTGGCCCTCAGCAATGGGAACCTGTGGCTTACAAGTATCAGACTTTACAAATCCCAGAAGCTGCCAAGGAATGTCTCAGCCTCTCCCTCTGCTTCTCTCTTTGGAGAAAAGAATGAAGTTGATTTCACATCTGGGGGCTTCTGGTCTTGATCAGTGAGGTACAAAAGACTCAAGCTCCGAGTTTGCGGGAGAGTGTGAGAGGAAAGTGCTGCTCTACAAAGGGCCTCTCAGCTTGAGCATCTAAATCAAGAGGTGCCTTCATGGAAAGAGTTCCAGCTGTAGACGCACATAACACACTACGGAGACAAATTTCTTCATTCCCCATTAAGCCCATAGCTAATAAAACTCATAGGCTGAACTGAACTAGTCCAGTCGTGCTCTGACTCTGACCTCCCAAGCTGTTTAATTGGTGACATTGTGTTACTTGTATTCCCGAAGTACATATGGTTTAGGGACCAGTCTGCGGCCATTCCAGGCAACTCGTATGAAGCAATGCCACTTAGTGACAGCAAAAAGTAAGGTGGCTGTAGAAGACCCATGACCTTGTGAATGTGATAACTCAAAGAATATATGATGGATCTTATTCCTACTTCTGATAGAAAGAACAATAATAGCCCAGATATTGAAGCAACAGTGCTGAGTGGCATCAAAGGAAGGAAAGGACATGATGGCCGCAGAAGACAATTTATCTTCAGCAAAAACTGTAAAAGTTTATGAGATGTTTTCTTCTTCCCAGGAACATTGTATACAGTATATATATATATATATATATATATTTTTTTTTTTAAATGCCAAAAAAAACCTGAAAACTACCTGGTCATAACAAGATATGTTACTCGTTATAATGACATTCAAAATTATCTTGTTGAAATGAGACATGAGATTATCTCATTATAACGTGATATTTTCATATCTCATTATGACAAGATACGTAATTATCTTGTCAAAACGTGAAAGGCAGCATTATAATACCAATTTAATTGGGTAAAATGGGAATCTAAATGATTTAGTTAAATGAGAAATGGCTTTCTATATAATGTAATGGGTATGTTGTTAATTCATTAACATAATTTGATGATATTTTACTTCATGCTGGGGACGAGACCGTGGTCAAGCCACCACACATAGTGTGTATGTGCGTGAATAGTTTTGCAATAATACATTTATTTGCTCAAATCCTTGTAGTAACACATATGTCTCCCATTCCAACTTCAGAAAGTAGCCATACAAAGCTAAGTCTAATGTTGTGATGGAATATAGGGGTTAAGCTGAGGAACAATTTCTTCCCCACAACTGTCAATGTTCTCAAGGATTCTCCATCCCCTCTCCCTTGGTATCTTGACTGAACACTATTTTTGTTTGCATCAAATTTTATCTGCTCATTTCTTTGCACCAGCTGCTCCTTTTGCACATTGCGTATCTCCTGTTTCCACCATACGTATCTCGTTATGACCAGAGACTGTTCAAATGCTGTTTTATTAGAGTGGCAGCAATACACTGCTGTAGAATACAGTTAATCCGTAAGGTGCTTTAATAAAACGGAACCGTGAGCTTTAAAGTTTTGATGGGAAATGAATCTTCTAATTTAACTCAAGCCCTAGTCAGTGGTGGCACATGAGGGAAGGTGCAGATCTGTCAAACCTGAATACATTGAGACAATTCTCGCAAGGTTGGGCTTTTAATAAAGAGCTTTGTAGAGGTGGGATAGTTTGTAGGGTAGGCTTGGGAGGTATTATGGTAATGTCTTCGATTTGCTGCATTATTTTAATTCGACAATTTTTCATGGATGTTATTGTATGCTACTGCACTGTCTAGCTGTCTCTTAATTTGTGATCTTAATTCATTCGAGCTACTTTTTAAAGTTTTACATCATATTTTACTAGCATCAAGTAATATCCCATTTTGTATCGGGAAAAAATATTTTAATCCTTACTCCACATACATTGTGGGGTGGTGGTATGATTAATCACATCTAAATCACATAATGATCGATAAGAATCGACTAGTAATTCTGTCTGAAAAGTGCATTCATAATTCAGGTACTCGTTACTGATTTTATTCTCTAATCAGTGTGTGATGTATTTCTCATCATGGTTGTAATAGTTAATATCAGTGCTTAACTGTTTTTACTGTGTATCTCATAAGTTTGCCCATTTAAACATAAAACAATGCAAAAACCACTTTTTTATATGATAAAAACAGAAAACACTCTTCTGGTTACCTAGTAACCTCAGAAATCTGTGGAGGTATTAATGACATAATTTTCATTGTCTATTAAGGTTTCCAGTGTAAGGGCTTGAGTTAGTAGACCTCTCATGTCAATTTTAGTATTTTGTGTTCAATAAATATGATTCCATTCAAGTGTGCATCACTCGTGAAATCTTAATCAGACTGAGACTGGACGTCATAATGTAGGTGAGAGAGATTGGGGTGTGAAGTGGCAGTCCTGCCGCATTTTTATTTCCACTGATGGTCATTCTGGAGATGCGTATGCGATGCTCGTCTGCATTCCGTTCATACTTTTCCCACACAGAATATTACATTCCAAAATGTATTAAATGGAATTTAGTAGGCAGAGCAGAATACTCAACTTTGTTTAATTTAAACTCATATTTGAAAGCGCTTAAATGTCCATGTTTGAAATATTAAATGGGATCTTTTTATGTTGTTTGTTTTGTGCTTTTTGATTCTGCGCTCCTAAACTGACCTTTGGTGTCATTCAGAGGAGTCCCAGTTCAGCTCATCTTCTAACCGTATGTTCACACCGTGGGTCGGTAAGAGCGTCAGCGATCGCTTTGACTATCCTGTCTGCAACACTAGTGAATGTTGCGGATGCTGTCTGACGTAGATGGAGTAAGGGGGACAAGGTTGTTCACAATGCTGGGTCTCACAAACGAATTAACTAAACAACTAAACTAAACATGGTAAAAAAATACCTGTCTTTAGGCGGCATAAAACTACGTGTTTAAAAAATCCACGAAGACATGCATTTTTATACAGCATCAAAATGCTATAAATGTACATTTTCAAAAGATCTTTCAGTGCTGAGATATACCTAGTTTAATACTTATCTGTTCAAGAGCAAAAGTTTCAGTCTTTAATGCATTATATTAGTTGCTGTATGATAATATTTGAACTTTTAATCATAGTTGAAATTTTCACAAAATCTTTATTTCAGTGGCTAAGAGGTTCATTGTTTTGCCTGATATGCTTAATTAATATGTCTGACTTGGGGCAAGAGAAGTAAAAGGAGCATAATCATGACTGGAGTGGGACTGAATTTCTGATCTTATTATGGCAGTAGTGTTTGTCTTAACATAATTACATGTGCTTCGACAAATTATATCCTATTGTCAGTCAACACAAATATAAGCTACATGTTTGTTTGCTTTGGGGGCAGCTTAAAAATGCCATTTGGAGATGTGTTCTGACTCAGTGATACCCTGATGCTGCCTTGGAACTGTTTGGTCAAAACAAAAGTTTACACGCTTGTGTTCTGTGGAACTTTCTTTAGCAGAGCATCTGATTGGTTGCTGCCAAACTGCATCATAGCTCATTACCATAAGGCTGACTTCATTTTGACGCTCTTGCTGCCCAAATCGCTAAGCGGATCGCCTCCATAGAGAATGAATGACTTCCATTCACTTTGACACTCTCGCTGCCCGTGGTGTGAGCATACCTATATAATTCATACAACCGAAGTTACCATTTGCATGCATTTCACATTAATCAATGTTTTAGTTAAATGTTTTTCCCCCTCATTGAATTGTTTGAAATGCTAATTGAAATGTTAAATGAAGATGGATTTAAGTGTACACCTGTAATGGCTCGTAGCTCATTTTCGCTTTTAATCATATTTTAGAAGTTGAATGTGAAAATGATTTTATTCAGTGAAAGTCTCTCTCAGTAGTATAAACCATTAAAATTTCAAAAAAGAATTATGAACCATGGTCTGAATTAAATAAAATCACTTCTTTCTTGCGTTTAGTTTATATAATATTCCCTGGCTGGCAGCTAATTATCCATTTCTTTAAATTGAATGCTTCAGGTGAAAAACACTCTTAGTACATGGGTAAGATTAATTGTCCGTTCAGTTCTGTTCTAGGAAGTTTGCGACCCGCATCTGTTTTACACCTGGCATATGAAATTGTTTATGAAGTTTCCCTTTGTCAAAATGACAGATGGTCTTTAGGCTTTTGCCATCAAAGAATTGAATAAATAGCTGCTAGTACCGCATGAGCAGCAGTATCAGTTCACTAGCATTAGAATTTAAAGCTTATTAAACAGAAGAGACAAATAACTGCTGGTGTTACTCAGTGGCTTATGGTTCCTTCTAAAACAGGATATTTTTACATACATTTCAGACACTATATTTTCAGCACTTTTTCTGATCATGTGACACGTTTCCAGTTATGCCTAAAAGGTTGTCAGTAACCAGGATATAAACCTGTAACACTTTTTTCAAAATTACATATACATTTCTATACCTGTTGTTTCTTCAGTGTGCTTTGTTTTATGTTTTTATTTTTTCGATGTTCTTTAGCAGTAATATCTCTCCCTTTAGTGCAATAATTCAAAAATTTAATTTAATCTTAATGGAAAATTTGAAGATATGCGCGGTACGGGTGAAGATTTGAACATTTTGAGACCGATTGCACCAAAGTTTTGTATTATTCTGTCCTAATGATGTTGCAGTGTATCTCAAGACCTCTATGTAAAGCACCTTTGGGCAACACTGTTGTGAACGGCGCTACATAGAAATAAATTGAATTGAAGTAACGCTTCTGGGACAGCAAGGATGGGTGAATGCAGAAGACATGACCTTGTGAATGTGAATGGATCTTATTCTCATGGCAGAGGAATGTAATATGGACACAGATCTGAGGAACCTGATTACATGGATATAAGATAAGAGATAAGTTTGTCTTTTAATAAAGATTTTTTGTTAAGGTAAAGAGAATGTGTAAGTCCTAGAGATTTTAGAGATTGGGGACTGTGGGATGAGTAAGAATTAGGTGGGGGGAGGGCTGTTCACGGGATACATTGTTATTTCAACAGCATTCATGGTCATTTTGAGAGATGCAGGCAGGGTATATTGGTATATGCAGGGTATATTGGTATATGGTCGTTCTGAGAGATGCAGGCAGGGTATATTGGTATATGGTCATTCTGAGACATGCAGGCAGGTATACTAGTATACCCACGTGAGTCAGGATACAAGTTCTCTCCCCCCAGATTTCAGAATTGATTGTGATCAATCAGAATGGTATTGTGTAACCTCAAACTCCCTTTGTTGTGACCCTTGGCATCATGTGTAAAGTTCAATTGAAGCTTAAGTGGTATGTGCTCCCTGGCGTACACCACTGTAGTGATCACTCATCCTTTTAGACACCCATGTGAACATAACAGTTTGCATTGCTGTTTTTGTGTCTTATACTCCTCAAGCCCTCAGAAACTGGGGAGGGGGGTAATGTATCAGTGCATCAATCTGACCCAATACAGCAGCTCTTGTTATCTTTCTGTCTTAATTGAAAGCTTTGTAACTCGTTCTCCTTTACATGACAGATGTGCCAAATATACACTGCCTTTAAAATAAATCTAATTTTAATTAACCGGTTATGAATTATATTGAGCTCATTTTCACAGGCTCATCAGCATAGGTTGCTGGCTGGGAAAGCCTGATTGAGCTGTCATGTTTTTAGAGTTTATAGCATGGGGGGGGCTGTGTTTTCTGATAGGCTTTTCTATTTTGGGGTAACATTTATATTTCTGGAGATGAATGACTATTTCATTGATTTTAAGAAAACTGTGAGTGCCCAGTAAATAAGCTTCCAAATTTTCAGTCTGGGTCAGTATTTTTTTTTTCCCCCATCTCTGTCCGGTCCACGTTTTTGTGACCTGCCATGTTGCCATTAGCACCAACGTTGATAATAATGCCTCCTTCTTTTTAACAGAGCATGTTTGCTCCATAATTGCCTCGATGCTGCGGAATCTGAAAGCCCCACAGCGATCTCGGCTCCTCGGCAAATTCACGGAGAACGACTGCGAGAAGGTGAGTCCTCCAGCTGCCACTGCACTTCCCAGTCTTGCGCCTCTTTGTCCGAGACGGTAACAAAATGATTAGTCTGGGTTCAGCTGCGCTGGGGACCTCGGACAGGGTCAGACGGCGTGTTTCTACTTTTATGTTTTTGGTAATTAAGAGTTACAGCTTTATTCTTTAATACAGCTGGTTGTTTTGTTGCAGAGTTTTTGGTTAAGTTCAGCATTGCAGCTGAAAAAAATATGTCCTTTTCTTTTGTGGGGGAAAGTTCATATCCTTAACCAGTATTATGCCGCCCTTTATTAAAAATGTAAAAAAAAAAATAATAATTTGTAATATATTAGAAGCAGATCCAATGATCTTGATTGTTACAGCTTCTCATATACTAAAACACCAAAAGGATTCGGCATTCCGTTTGGCCAAGATTATTATCATTAATTAATACTGAAGCATTTCATTAATCACAGTGGTGGAAAAAGTACAAGTCCAGATACCACACCTAAACATTACTCAAATCCAAGTCAGCCAATAAATTACTACTCAAATAAAACCTGGTTTTAAAAGTACTTCAAGTTCAAGTATCAAAAGCAAAATGTACTATGCATTGAAATTTATTGATTTTGAAAAAAGCAACCTATCCTTTTAAATTCAGTTAGGACAGGTTTAAATACAGGCAGTGCCCCTAGTAAAGAATATCCAACGTATGGATAACTTGTACTTGCAAACCATAATGCCATGAAGTCTATTTTATTAAAAAATTGAATTAAGTACAATGTTCATAATATGTATGGAATTTGTGTCACTTGTGTAAACGTTGCCTGGCTTCAGCAGTTTGTGGGCCTCGTTATAGTAGTGAGGACTCTGTGAAGTATTTAATGGAAGCTCTGTTATTGTGCCAGTCTTACTAAATGGACATCACACACACACACACACACACACACACACACTGAATAACTGACGCTAATAAAGAACCACGTATACCTGTTCTGACTTACCTACAAATTTGACTAAGACTGACATAGGGAACGGATCTCGTTCATAATCTGGGGACTGCCTGTGTAGCATTGTAAGTTACAGTGCATCACAAAGTGGATATTTCCCTCTCCATTATTACTGTAGTACTGCTTCTAACACCTAATAACAATAAAATTTAAATATTGGCGGGCAGTGTCGGTATGGTAACCAATTATATCATGCATCTCTACATATTGTTTGTTCTATTTTATAAAGACAACATGCAAATTTGCAGAATAGCATGCACGGTAACTGTGATTATGCTATCTAAAATACAGTACAATACTGTAAACAAAAAAATCCAGTCAAAATGAATTTTACAGTAAAATACTGAAATTTTATTTATATGTGTTTATTTTGAAATGACAACCCTGTGACAATTCATTACAATTGATTTTTTTAGTTTGCGTTCTCAATTTTAACTACGCTTAAAAATAAATAACCAATAATTAAATAAAACCAATTCAGTCTGGTGTCATATTAACAACATCACGTAAAATGTCAGTTCTGGAAAATAATATTTCACACAAAAAATCATCACTGGACAGCAGGTGTGGGGGGAAAAAGCAGCTAATCAAACCTTAATCTTAACATAAAGTTCAGTCAAATAGCAGTTTTTATTACATTATTAAGGCACACTTTTTATGGGACTGTTTGATAATAATGGAAGCCGAACAATGATCATTGCTATTACAATTGTTGAACTGTGCATTTCCCACCTATGAATTAGTCACACAAATATGAATATGAAACAAAACAAATATAAAGCAAAATTGCAGCTGCCTTGACAGATGTCTTATGAAGTATCCCTTCTCAACAGAACTTTTAAGCCTGAAATTAAGTCTTTTTTTCATCCCTCGCCGAATACTGATGAGTTTCCCTCTGAATGGAAAGTTGCCTTGAGCCTCTTTCACTCCCACCTAAAGTAACACTTTTTTTTCTAGTTATAGTGTTGGAGGGAGTAAGTGGGAGTGGAATCATGGGTGAATAGAGTGAAGAGGGCTGGACTGAGCACACTGCCTTGTCGTGTGCCTGTGGTTTTGTTTGAGGACTGACTAGGTATGATTTCACCTTCTGACATTTTGTGGTCTGCTGGTGAGGAAATCCATAATCCATCATCTAAGTGAAGTGTCTAAGCCAAGGTTGCTAAGCTGATAGCAAGGTTTTGACACTTGATCCTGTTAAGTCTATAACTCAAAAGTTTTTGACGGATCATTTTAAAACTTTTCAGGGAAATGTATGTGTGTCGAATTGGAGCTGATTAAGTTTTGAGACGCATCACCCCAAAACCAAAGCCCCGTACCACTTAGTGTCAGCAAAGGGATGGGTCAAGGCAGACATTTGACCTTGTGAATGTGACAAGGATGGATCTTATTACTGCTTCATAAAAACATTATCCATCCATCCATTTTCCAAACCGCTTATCCTACTGGGTCGCGGGGGGTCCGGAGCCTATCCCGGAAGCAAC
>JAABNY020000108.1:23357532-23369496 GCA_015164015.2 Brevimyrus niger | reverse complement strand
ACGACGCCCGTGCGGCTGGGGGGTGTGTGGTGGGGGGGGGGGGGGGGTGGGGGCTGCTCTAGCTGGTTAGTTTGCTGTATGTTACTAAGTCTGGGCTGGAGTATAAGAACGGAACTGAGAAACCGCCACAATGTTAAATGTCCTGTGGAGGCCGCTACTTTGTCCCTCGGGGCAAGGGCTATGTTGTTCCGCAGAGCAAACTGGCAACACCACACGTCCGCCCTTGTGCACCCAGCAGATGGTGTCTCATGAGGAGGTGGGCAGCCATAGTGTGGGGGGGGGGGGGGTTGGAGGGTGGTTGAATTTGGCAGAATTCAGGTGGGACTTCATGGAAATTAGAAGTAAATTAAAAGCTCTTTCTTGAGCAGCTGGTGCCTGTCGCATGCCGGTTGAGTCGGGTGAAGCCTCAGGGCAGAAAAGCCGAGTTTCACTGCTGCGCCCATGCAGCTCTGCCGTAGGGTACCACTACAGGTGGGCTGAATTTCTCACGAAACCATATTAAGGGGGTCTGCTTTTCATCCCAGAGTCCATCAGTTTCTCACTGTCATCACCCTAATGGATGCAGTGGGCACAGAGCCCCAACCCCTCCTGTGAGCTTACGGGCGCTAAGGTTTGTGAGTGGAACATGCATAATTAAAACAAATGTCTTACTAGCCAAATAGACTCAGTTGGTGGAAATCTGATTCTCTCTCTTTTTTTTTACGCTGGATCTTTGAACCATGCGTTCTAATGATAGTTCCATATTTATCATCCACTGTCAAAAGGCACCCATATTTAATTCATAGTTGTGTTTGTGACCTGTAATATATGCACCTGTGCACATTTATTTTCTTGAAGGAGTGTTCTGTTCCCTTCAGAGGATCAGGATTTTTTTGTTTTATTATTATTTTATTTTTTTGCACGTTGGGTCTACACTGAAGTTGTTACCGCAGCATCATAACAAAGCTTAGCATTGGTGGATGAAAATCCATGTTTTTAGGTACTGAGTTTTTTTTGAAGGGACTCTTTTAGGACGATATCATAGTGTCAGTTTGCAGGTGCCTCCACACAGGTATGCACTGCTCTTTGTAATAACTATCAGACGACGAGTAAGAATAGGGTGAATAAGAGCGAGCTTGTAGGAGCATGGTGCTTTGTGGAAGCCACCTTCCTGTTGGTGCAGGAGGGCTGGAACACCCTGGGGCCTGAGAGGCACTGTTATTGCAGTTCCTTTCAATGAAGTCAGCCGGATTATAGGAGGAGCAGTTCTGACTGTCCACCAGGAAGATTGCAGAGCCTGGCCGCCCCCGCACTGGGAGGTAAAGGAGGTCTCCAGAATGTGCAGCTTAACAAGTTATTTATAATGAGTCTAAGTCAAGTGTCAAGTTAACAGTATCCAAGTCTAGTCTTTCTTTTAAATAGATGCAGCCTGCAGGTTTTCCAGTTCTCGCCTTATTATTTCTGTTTTATCTGATTGTATGGATTTATTTTCTGTCACACCTCGCCTGCTATGCAAATGTCATCTCTGGTAATTGTTACCTGGGTCTGACTCCTGTGTACCACCTTGCATTTTACATGCAAACAGTCTGTTTGCAGATCTGAGACCTGTGACTCGAATTGTCTTAACAAATGTTTCCTTAGTGCCGGACTTGCAAGGAAATGTGTGGCCTGGGCTTTTATAACCATCGCGGGAACGAGGATTTCTGTGAGCTTGAATACGCTTGTGAATCTACAGTGTGAGACAAGCACATGGCCAAAACAGATCCTGATGGGTGCCCTTTAAAACATTTACTGTTTTAAGATGGTTATCTGCTTACCTGTACTTCTCTTAAAAATATGTAGTCCCTGAAATTTGTAACATTCAAAAAAAATCCACCGAAAGCTCTAGGAGGTGTTACTGCCTCCACTTTTTTCCAAGTGAATTTGTAATTTATCAAAGAGGGAAATTGTATCACTGCGACCGTACATCGGATTTGTGCTTACAGAGCAGAGCTTTTTACCCTCTATAATTTATTTCTTCCCCCTTGCATTTTTTATACTGTCCTCATTCTTTGTGGGTTGGTTAATGCAAGGCTGAGATCCCTGCAGGAAGATGCACACAAAATAGTCTAATGTGCATCATCAACATTTAGGAAAGGATTCTGGTGAATTCCACCTCTTTTCTGTAGATTAGAACAGTTAGCCTGCTACCATATGCAGTCCCCAACTATCAGGAATATGTAATTAAAGTCTGCTCTAACCCTGTCTCCTGTGTGTTGTAGAATATGTGGAGAACCTTGGTGATGGGAAGACTGAGGAGTTCAAGGAGAGCGAGCAGAAGAGGATCATGGCGCTGCTGGAGAACTTCTAACCGTTCCCAGGCTTTCGTCTGTGCCCACAAGTTGCAGGAGCTGATGCACATACAAGACTGTGGGGCTGGGGTCCTATGGGAGGCAAGCACAGTTGGTCAGTTATTGAAAAATAACTACATCCAGGTCGAAGGAACCCATTACATTTTTTTCTTCCTTTTTTGTTTTAAGATTTGTTCACAGTTGAAATGATCAGTTTTTTTTTTCTCAATTTCAGAATTAAAGAACGTTTAAAATAACTTCTTTATTTGTGTTGCATTGTGCCAACTTCACTCAAACTTTACACCACAATGAGCCAGTTGTTTATAACCTGAGTTTAAATCTTAGAATTTTCAATAACTAAGTAGGACCAGAGTTATCTTTAGTTTTTCTTGAGTGAAAGGCAATATTGGAAAGCTGATAAGTTATAGGAAAGGTTCTCATCTTCAGTGGTAAAGCAAAGTCTTACTACAATGCATTGTCCAGATTTAGCAAAACAAACTAGTCAAGTGATGTTTTCATTATTTTTCATAGTTTCATAATTGACAGTCATCGCCGTGTCTAGAATGGAAAAGTTGAGAAGGTACAGTTTTCTGTTGCTATCTGTGAACTCCAACACGTCCATCTCCCTATGCTGCAAAATGACTGGGCCCTGCTTTTGAACTCCCCTCAGGTTCACCTGTTACTATTAGAACGCTGATGTGCTGTCAGCACCTCCTCTATTAGCCAAGTTGAGATCACTGGATTTCTTTCTCGAACAGGCTGTCTCAGACACTTACCTCATGAAAGGTAGATTGCCAGACTTCTCATAACCCCGCCCTCTCCACGTGGGCACCTGCACGTCAGATTCAATTTCGGCTGACCCTCTTGGTAGCTGCCCGAGGCCCAGAGCTGATACCTGGGAGAAAGTGAAGACTTCTGAAAATGGAAGGAGTACTTTGTTTTCCGCTGGTCCATGTTTTTGCGCAGAAGACCAGGGAGACGGCTGCACCAACCACAGTGGGGAAATTTGGGCTTTAGTAGACTTTGTATGCCTCCGTTGGCCTAGGTCTGTTACATAATTGCGAGATTGGAAATGTATTGTGGGTAGTTTTTTTGTACAGTCATCAATATGGGCCAGCATCAGTTAGTTCCTGTAATAGCTGGCTTCACTCTGTTAAGCATTTCGGCTGGATCACTGTATAAGTGCAAGATTAAGTTCTACCAGCTTGGTGTCAGGCACCCTTTCTAAGTGGATTTCTGAAGACACAGCTACTCTCCTTTTTAATCACCTTTAATTGAATACTGATACAAGGCAAATGAGTCTGAGGGTTGAGCTCCCTCACTAATGTGTTCTGTTGTGGCAAGATTATGAGAAATGCGGTACCCAGGAAAATTATGCACTCCAAGGGGCCCTGCGCTTTTGCCTAGCTGCTGTCTCAACAAATTCACACAGACAAATGACTTCACTTGCCGTTAGTTGGAATTTTTGGCTTGTATATGACTTTTTACCATCTATATATGCTGGCGGGAGACGGGGTTGTGCTATGTTAGCAAGGCAGCATGTTTTGAAATGTTTTCATATACAATTCATTAGGTAGAGTCAGTTTTTGTGGTCTCCTGCCTAAACATGCTGCCATATTGGTTTTCTGATTAAACCCAAGGTAGCATAGGCTAACATCTAAAAAAAAAAAGTTCACTGAACAATACAAATTCATCATGTTGGATGTTTTCTTATATATATTAAAGTAGTCTTACGTGCTGTAAGTACTTTGAGAAGGTGTATAGGACACTTCAGTTCAGATTCATTGGTTATTTTTTAATGTGACCATTTCAGTGACAGAGTTTGACACTCCTGATGCAAATTGTCATGAACTGGTTTTTGTTTGTGCAGTAATGTATCCTCAGACCTGCACAAAAAAACATTATGAATAATTTTTAAAGGAATGCTTCATATATCTGCTGTGTGTTTATATCACAACTGGGAATCAGCTTGGCATTATGTTCCTAAGTTCACCCCCCCATTAGTTTGACAATTCCTCAGTAGTAGTTGTACACTGCAAGGCAAGAGACAGAACACATGACAAGGACTCTAAACTGTGTTGTCTGCCACTCACTTACCCATACAGACTTGTTTTCACTTATGAAATGACTTGCATCAAATTGTAAAAATAATATACACCCCATTACCACGGACAAAACCTTGATAATGACTGTCTTGCAATGCATGATGGGTATGAAATGACAGCATTCCCCACTGCCGCCTTTGTAATGTCATTCAGCACAAATCTGTATGAACTGATGCTGTTATTCGTTTTATATTGCAGATTTTGACTATATGTTAAATAATTCATTTTTAGAGTGAGTGCTTATAATGCTTGGACCTCAACAGTTATTCTATAGTAATTCTCTTCAAGTACAACAGACCGTTGATTTCTGGGATCAGGTATGCTTTTATTCTAGTTACCAAGGAGACCAGATTCTACCAAAATGCTGATTAAATCAGAGCTGAATTTATTCTAACGGTTTTAAGAGTTCCTATTGTGATTGTAACAGCTGTGAAATTGCTGTCATGATGTGGACACTCTGGCATACTCTCATACTTCTATATGGAGGGTGAATACGTAGGTTCAGGGACAACTTCTCCATAGTGACCCTGTCAAGAGTGCTCGAGTTATCCAAGAGGTAATCATGGTTGTTGCTCACTTCAGCATGCTCAAGGCCTGGTGGCCCATAGCCACCTGCAGTCTAACATCTGCTGCAAGGAACCCCTGAGCTCCTTTGTCTTAATTCTAGGAATGTGTGGCTTGCTTTGCCAGCTCAGTTGGCGCCGTTCTGGAGGGCACAGCACACAGCTGTAATCACTGATCATGGCACCTGCATATTAGTGGTGCTTGTACAGCAATTAAACAGCTGAAAGGTCACAGAATAATTTTCTTTCCACATGAATGAATTGGACACAGTACCTTAGTTTTGTTCATCTTCATCCATCCGTCCACCATCTAACCACTCGTCCTGGTCAGAGTTGTTCTGCAGTTGTCTAATTGCTATGTAATGGAAACAAAACAGTAATGGACCTTGTTGCAAATGAATGAATTTTTCTTGGGAAATTTGTAGGATTGTTTTATAAGATTTAACTTACAGAACGAATATGCTGTCGATCTACAACATTGTATTCAACTAATGTTCTATTCAAAACCTACGACAACAGTTCCTATGCCCCCCACCCACAATGAAGTGCAACCACAATTTGTCAAACCGCTATCATTTATCACTATCGATTAAATAAGGCCGATTATCCGACAGCTGTTCAGTACCGTGCAGCTGAAAGCCCCCCAGTTTATATTTGCCTGAGAAGTTTCACAAACGCGTCTTTTGTAGTGAACCTAAGTTTGTGTCATAAAGAAAATGTTATACCTTTAGTGCAATCGGTTATTTTGTAGCTGGTCTTATTTTTCATGAAGCAACACGCATCGTTTTATGGTACATTCGGTTGGAAGCATCCTCGCATTTCTTTTATTTGCCTAGCTGTCTCTTTCATTCCCTGCCTTATAGTGCAGCTCATTCTGGCGTCTGCATAACTGTGCGTGATGTTTCTGTATGCGCTTTGGCATGCTTATTAGTTGAGAAGCGATATATCATCTGCAAATTTTTCGGTGCTTTGAAAATAATTTCCAGGTCAACCACTGAACACTTTCAAAATACCAGAATACGAGGGCTATCAAGACATTGTTCTTAAGCTGCCTATAATTATTAACAGTTATTTCGATTAATTGCATTTTTTCCCTTCACCTAATTAAAATATACAGGGTCGTTACTGGAGCGTAAAGTTGAATACAGTTGGTAATTTAATTATGTTCTATGTTAGTAAATCTAATATAATCCGAATGTGAAATTATTCGGTGTTCTGAAATGATCTGGTAGTACTTTAAAAATGATTTTAAGCCAATTTTTTCAACAGACAAACAATATGGTATCTTTATAGAGCAACTAATGTGATTCTAGTTTATCAGTTACCAGTTATAATTCGCGACGGAGGGCAATCACAACAGCAGAACAGGCACTATTGAGAATGAATACACATGTAAATCAAGTATTTCAGGTGTTTCAAGGGTTAATGATTAAATATGCTTTATCTGATGTTCAGTCATTTAACGATGATCTTTCTTAATAATCCCTGTTTAAATATACAGTTATAGCTTTAAGAATTACTGCCTTGTAAAACTTTAATGAATAAATCAGTCGCTTAGATCCCTCCGCCTAATTGATATTCCCATTCGCCAGCCCGAGCGCTCCCCCTTTTCTTCTTTCAGAAGCGATCTCCTTCCGCCGCAGTTAGGGAGCCAAAGCGGCCGCAGCGCGCTGCTTCCAACCAGGCGCTTCTTATGTATAACCTGCGTCTGGAGTGATTCTGCTCTAAATCTGAGGGGAAAAGGAAAGTACCGAGGAAGTCAAGTGGATTTTTAAATACCTCCTCCGCCCCATGTGAGAGAGTGGCAAAGAATACTGGAATTTTAAACAGAAACCATGGGATCCTTTGGGGTGATAATAGGAATTTTACATTATATGGGACTCTACATCCAATTTAGTGCTTCCTCGAGACAAGGTGGACGCGGCGAGATAGAGAACCGTGTCTCTGAAAACGGTAGGTTGGATGCTGTTTGCCTCCAAATTAACATGAACAGAATATATATGTAGTTGCGCAGAGGGTGGTGGAGTGATAGAAACTGCGAAGAGAGGCGCAGAGGCGGGCTGCTCCGTTATTATTTGTATTGCAAAGGTGCGGGTGCGTATGGTGCATCCTTACCTGGAAATTAACAGTAATGGAAAGAGAACACGGTTGCACCGCATCTTGATGAAGCTCAGTCCAGATGCTGACATTTTAACCCTTATTTTTAGTATTTTCCTCACCAATAAGTTAGTTACCTTATATTATTGACTCCAGTTTTATATGGCAGTTCAAACTGCGATAAAGCATTACCTTTTTGTTAGAACCATATTTAAATTAATTGTACAATTGTGATATATGGCACTTTTTAAACGATATATCACTTTTAATGCACTAAAGACGGTTATTGGCGGTTAATTTCATTTTCCGACATAACCCCTGAAACATAATGCAAAGTTGGTTTCAGTATCGGTGTCCCATTGTTTTAACTTGTACAAGTCTTTGTTTTTTTCCGACTATGAATGTCTTCCAAAATGCAGTGGATTATGATAAACTATTTAAACTTTATCTCGTTAAGTTAATTTAGGGTTTTCAGTAAGCTATTTCGTTGTCGGCAGTCGCACAGACGGTAAAACTCTTGAAATGACGTGACATCACTTCTTAGTTTCCCGTTTAGTGTATAACGTTTAAAAGGCTTGTTCTATGAGAATCTCAAACTTTCTTTAAAAGCCGCAGGCGTTCGCGTAAAATCGAATCCAGTTGGTCCATAGGTCTGAATGAAGAATGTACATAAACGTGTGGGATTAATTGCTTATTATGAGTTAATCTTCGTGAGATTGTTCTTGTAACGACACACCAGAGAATATTAATTTGGAATGGTATGTTTGGCATGCTAATACAGAAATAATTGAAAATCGGAAATCAATAATAAAATTCCCAGATTACATTTCATTTTATTGTACGCCACGCATCATACATTTCATTAAAAAATTGTCAGTTGCCATATACTGTTTTCGTGTTAAATGCTGTTTTGTATTGTAATGTATGGTCAGATCTGTAATGCTGTTGTTTTAATTTTGGTTACCGGTATATATTTTGCTATAGAAGTAGCATTTGCGTTTCCATTTGCAAAGGGAGAGCAGGGGATATTGGGCTGGGAGTTGGGAGTGAGTTTGACTGGAGTGGAGGTCAATGTCCAAAGCCACTTTTTAGTTGGAAACTAGATAAAGATTATTTACTATGACTGTAGCTCATCTTCTTCATCCACAGCTATGACCGTAGCTCATCTTCTTCATCCTCTGGAAGTCATCCTCTGGCTCTGGAAACTTGGCCAAGCCTTGTAAGACCTAATAATAAGACCTAAAACTTAGGGTTACAGAGGGGTGAGAGTTTCTTGAAGTTTCAAACAGCTAATGTCTCACTACAATAGCAGTTGTCCCAGTGCCTCATGAAGAAGGTAACATGGTGGTGAGTTGACTGGTGTACAATATTTTTGTCACAACTGGACTGATTAACTGAAAGAACTGGGACCATTTCTGTTGCTATTTCCACATGGAATAGTGTTAGCAAGTTAAAAAATATGGTAGTGACCCCCCCCCATTTAAATTTGATAAGACCATCCTCCCTCCCAGTTTCCCATTGACCGTACTAATGCTGCGAGAGTAATTCATAACAAAGTAAAACTACCTTAGGTTTTATGACGATGAAAAGATTAAGAAAGTTTTTCATTGTGGAAAGCTAGATTGGAACTTGCTGTTGAAGCCCTGTAAGGCTACCCAGCCTGAAAATGTAGCCACTATTTTAACTACAAGTATAAGCATGGATACTCTGGCATATTAGTTGTCTTTACCACCAGCCGTACAACAGAAATATGAGCTGAATATAACAAACTCAGTGATGTTTTTGGGAGGAAACAGTTTTTGATGCATTTTCAAACTTCTGTTAATGCAAGATTCTGTATGCCTAAAGAGCCATTTGAAATTTTTGTTGTTGAGATCATGTGACTGGTGCTAGAAGCTTACCTAAGGTATGGTGAACCTGTTTTTGCCATGGAGTGTTCTTGGTGATTTATTCCTGGTTTGGATCCAGTCCTTTAAGCTAAGTTCCATGAACAGGGTCCCACCATATTGTCCATGGGACGATACTGGGAGGCAATGTCTGCCATGGTATCTACCATGCACCATACTTCTCCTACAGACCAGTCTCCTGGACTTTTGCAAGTAGTAAAAGAGCTGTCTGCTGATCTGAATGGCCTTGTGCTTGAAGTTAACCATGCAGGCATCTACAGTATGGCTCGCACTTGGCTTATTCAGCTCCACATAGCACCCCCATCTTATATGTGTTTGCAGTTGTAGAAGACACTGCTGTTAAATTTTCTTAGATACTGACTCTGAGATGTGAGAAGTCCTACTCAGTCAGTTATTCTTGGATGGGACTTTTTGCAGAAACACCAACCAGTCGTTGACCTAGGCGAAAAGCACTTGAAACTTTGAAAATTGACAATTCTGATGCTGTTTAGCTTACAGACCGGCCCTTTCAAATGCACTGCTGTGACTCTAGCACTTGTGGTGGTTCCTTTATTACCCAGATGAATATCTTGGTCAAAATCCAGTGGCTGTAGGCGAGCCAGATCATACGTCTAATTGCACTTGTGTCGTAGAGCCTAAGCCTCACAATATATCAGATATTGGGTCCCTTGGTGGCGTGCAGCTTGACCCTTGTCAAGAAAGGTGTAGCATGTGTGCATGTGAACCCTACAAATGAGCGTTGCTGGTTCAGAACCATAGATTTACCAAGCTGGTATTGCAAGGTTGAGCTAGATCCATAGGACAAAGCAAAAATTGCTCTTATGATTGAGTCTGTCTTATGTTACTTTAAAGTCTTATCAATGGGACTAACAAATGCTCCACCAACCTTTCAGAGATTGATGAAGCTGATTCTCCATGGCCTCCATTGGAATGGCTTAATTTACCTTGATAACGTGCTTGTCTTTAGACTTTTTCTAATCACTTGGAAAGCCTTGAAGAGTTCTTCAATCATTTATGTTCCACTGGCTTCAAGCTCAGACCCATTTTGCTTGTAGACAGGTAATCCTTTCGGGACATGTTGTTTTCAGCTAAGGGTACCAACCCAATGCTAAGAATTTATAGTACCTAGATCTGTGATTAGCCTACCCTGGGATACACTGCATAAGTGAGGCTTCTTTCATGCCTTCACATAGCAGGGTGTCCTGTTTCTCCAAACCGCTAAAAAGCCTTCATTAAAGCCTGCCTTCACCATTCTTCCTGAT
This sequence comes from Brevimyrus niger, assembly GCA_015164015.2. NCBI lineage: Eukaryota > Metazoa > Chordata > Actinopteri > Osteoglossiformes > Mormyridae > Brevimyrus > Brevimyrus niger. Next base: position 23,359,253 of record JAABNY020000108.1, on the reverse strand, counting down.
GTAGCCCACCCCATCTTTTCGCAGCCTCTTTTGCTATGTTTGGATGCCTCACAAAATTGCATAAGGGCTATCCATTCATCAGTCCATTTTCTGTTCTTGCTAGTCCTATTTATGGTCACAAGGGGACCGGAGGCTATGGGAGCAAGGCAGGAAACTACCTAGAGTGGGGTTCCAACTCATTTCAGGGTACACTCACACTACGGTTGCAAAGGGATGGAAAATTTCCAGTAAATTTTCACAAACTTTCTAGAAACTTTCCATGGAAAGCAGGGCCGCAAAGAGCTGGAAAATTTCCAGTATATTTCTGCAAACTTTTCAGAGACTTTCCATGGGAAGTAAAGTTGCAAAGTGGTGGAAAATTAACAGAAACTTTCCATGGGAAGTTAAGCTGAGATATTGAATTCTGTGGAACTCTACAAAAGCTGTAAGATGCAGCAAAGAAATGCAATTGTATAAATAATACAATATAGAATATGGCTTATAAGCAGTGCATTTTGATGCAGATTATTATTTTGGGGTGTTTCTACGCATACATACTCACAAGCACTTGGTTACACAGTGATATTACTGCTAGTGCCATCTTAACTCGACCAACTTCGAACATCAATGGAGTTTGTTACTTGTACCTCGACCAAAATCTTAAACTTGTATGAAAAAAATCTAGCCACAACTCAACTGAAATCTTGGAACACAAAGCAGACCTGCTAAAACTTGTACAGATCAAGACCAAAGCATATGAGTGGAGCGGTAGAGGAAGGATTTCGGGCAGAGCAGGAACAAGCGTGGAGCATCATGTTTGGAAAAATAAACTTGAGTGTCACCCGCTCACATCTTGAAATCATTTCTGCCTGAATGTGGATTTAGCTGCTCAGTTAGCAAGGCTACAGTTTAAACTAAAATTAAAATACAATTTTGATTGTTTCTTTTGTAGAGTGAGCAGTGAGTGATTTCATTGGAGTGGGGTTAAAATTGACTGGAGCTGCGCTGAGCTGGGAAGCGGGGGGGAGCATACCGCTTCATGAGTGCTGAGTGGAAATTGTCATCATGCCGCTCTGCTCACATGCTCTGATCGAGACACGTATCATTAGTTAGGTAGGTTGATAGGTTTAAATAGGCAATCATTTGGATGCCTGGAACTGATCAAATTCATTTATATTATTGCTTATGGGTAATTTCATCTTGGACCTTCGACCAAATTGTAATTCGTCCAGTCTTCTGGAATATTTCAGGGTTCCATTGTATTTCCATTAATTCCCATATAGTACTATTAATTTCCACGGAACGTTTCCAACTTTGAAAATTCCCAGAATTTTGCAGCCCTACAGCACATCGTTCATTCACACATGCACACCTAAGCACAATTTACACGGTAACACATATGGTCTACGATTGACCAAATTCAACTGCAGAGTGAGCGAGTTATAACTTATGCAAGTCGTGTACTTACTCCATCTCAACAAATGCAACAATGCCCTCTGCATGGTCACGACTGGATAAAGGACAGTAAATACAGGCCACTCCTAGGAAAAAAATTCATCAGCACCAGTGAGAATACACCAGCATGTATTCCTCAGGCTGAATATTCAAATTGGAATACTCTGCAGAACTTCTAAGCACTCACTTCACACAACCAAGTTGTTCTCCCTGAGGATGTTATACCTATAGCAGTGTTTTCCCTACCATTATATTAGGGGGGCACCCCCCCCCCCCCCCCCCCCCCC
>JAABNY020000108.1:23311724-23343335 GCA_015164015.2 Brevimyrus niger | reverse complement strand
ATATAGACACACACACACACACACACACACACACACACACACACACACACACACACTGGAGAGGTCTGAAGAGAACACTTGAAATTTAAAAGAAGGAAATAAATTGTTTAACTTAACTGATCCACACTAGGGTCCTCCTTTTCACGACCGTTCAACGGGATATACAGTTGTGAAACAACAAATATAACAAAATCTCTTCATTAAAGGACTGGGTTTTTGATTGAATTAAGCCTTCAAATAATTATAGTAGTTCATAATAAAAAAAATGTAAACAATGGAAGCCATATAGGGTGGCATGGTGGCACAGTGGTTAGCGCTGCTGCCTCACAGCAAGTTTGGTCCCGGGTCCTTTCTGCGGGTCTCTGCCAGGGCTCCAGTTTCCTCCTACTATCTAAAAGCATACAGGATAGGTTTATTGGTGAGTCTAAATTGGCCCTGCGCTTGTGGCTGGGTGAATGTGTGTGGCGTGTTGGAGACTGCCCGGGGTTGGATCCCACCTGTGCCCAGGCAGTGGCGGAACAACTGCACACAAGGCCCCAGGGCAAAACACTGATCAGGCTCAACTCTCCCCATTAATCTGGACTTGGGACCGGCACCTAGTTCAGCTGGCTTGCTCCCTTAAGCGGCTGGGTTAGACTAAACGATATACATATTTACAAAGACTACAATAAAACATCCCAAAACATGTAGTCTAACAAAACGCAGTTTCAAGTAGATAGCCTACCAGGTGAAATTACAAACAAACAAATTAAAAGGATCCTCCTTTGGCTGGGGGGAGGGTCTGGGCCCAGGGGCCGTGGCCCCGCACACCCTGCCTATAGCCCCACCCCTGTTCCCAGGATAGGCCTTGGTCTCCCCCGCGATTCCAGTTGGGATTAAGTGGTTATGTTGATGGATGGGAAAACATATAAGGAAAAAATCAGAATAACAAACAAAAGTCAAGAATGGAACTCATTTGTAAATTGTGGCTTCCCTGTGGTCACCAATGGCTTTAAACGAAAAATATACAATTGCATGATTTTCTAAAGATAATACATAAAAAAGCATTTCTTGAAAAAATAAAATCATAATTTTTAACAACTATGCAAACAGCAGAAAATTAACTACAGGGTACACAAACAACCATTTGGGAAGAAGGCATAGAAATTTAATTAGCAGTTAGTCCCCTGAAACAATTAAGCATGACCCTGTGAGCATGTGGCTGAGCCCAGGTGTATTTTTCGTAAGAATGAATGGGTGCAGAAGTATGCATGAAAGTCTCCGTGTGCCATAAGCTTGAAATTATGCTGAACAAATAGAATTCCTTTGATTAATTTTCGATTTGCACAAATCTGCTGAACTCCTCCAGCGGTGTCCAGATATTCCAGACACATACTGCACAGCGTGGCCGCTTCTGAACACAAAGCATCACAACTGTCATCCAGCCCGTCTTGATGCAACTTCGTTAGAATTTCGTGGCATGAAACCATCTTGTGCATGACATCTGAGAACAGTCCGAAAAGACTGCGGGCAGCTTATAACCTCCAACAACGAGTTGTTTTCATGTTGTATTACTACAGTCTGCAAATGTAGCACATTCACCAGTGAATGCATGTGCAAAAAAATAACTTTCCTGGTAGAGGAAAAAGCTGGAATCATCAGCGATAGCTGGTGAGTGCCTGGAAATAATGACAACCATCGAGGTTTGCTGTGATAAAAGCCACTGATGGTATTCAACCTCAACAAAGTCACAATAGTCTTTTAGTTGTTCAGTTCGAATGGTGTAAATCGAGAAGTACCTGTACATTTTCAAAGGTATTAATGTTAAGAACAACTAAGTCAACGATGATGAAACACAGTTACGTAGCATGTGTGCTGGCCAGCCAATGCCAACTAGTGTTCCACTGCTTTTCATCTTCTTTAAATTAGCAAAGACATTATTACTATCAACGCCATGCTGGACACTACCAAAATTAGCATTGCAGTTATCTCCTGCAAAGACACGAATTTCTGAAATAACTGGTGCTTGTCCTTAACTCATGTCAAAAACGTGCCTGCGATTTCACTGGGAGTGCTGTGAATGTCAACAAGTTTTGACTGTAAGCCATTGTTTTTTCAGTCATACTGAAAAAATGTGGGGCAGCGGACAACCTATGTCCTGAAGTGAAGAGTGCTGTTTCATGATTCGCTGTTTAACCGTTATTTCTCATAATACTATGCAGTGTGACACATAGAGATGTGCATATTGTTTATTTGTTAAACATGTGGAGAAGCCTTGCAAACGCTGAGTGGCTGCCAAATACTAAAAATTGGTTCGTCTTCTTCCACTTGGTACTACACTGTAACTTGCAATATTGGGTCATATGGGTCACAGCGCTAAACCCGGCCAAACTGCTGATTTTTTAAAAACTGTCCAGACGGCTGGAAAGTGGCCCAAAAAGAGGACCTGTCTGGGGAAACCTTGACGTATGGTTACCCTAGGTCTAAGTGTTGACTGTGAGGAAACTGCTCAAGTGGCAAGTCCCTTATCAGCCCTCACAATTGCGGCCAAAGTGGGTGACCGGGGAACCCCGTCCTCTGTTCGACGAGCCACCGGGCTTTTCCCAGTTCCACTAAGAATAGCCTCCTCTTTTTTTCCCCTCGTTTCATGCGGGGAACAGCTCCTTCCTGACTAGAAAAAGCATTGTACACAGAAATGTCCAGAGCATTAAAGAGCAGGGCAAGGGGGCAGCAGCATGCATTTATCTTGCACCTTTAGGTGGCAGTTATCTTATCAAGGTTGCCAACCCCTGATTTTGTTTTGCTGTAGTTTAATACCATTTGTGGCTTTCTGTCCAGCAGGGCACTGATTGCAGTGTGATGTGTGATGTGCTCACGCGGAGCACATTCTTTTTTCTTGCCATACAGGGCAACACCACTGTATTTGCAGTAAACGCGATGTGTAAATATTATTGCATGTTGTAACCCCTGAGCCCCTCAGTAAGGTCAAGCATGACCCTTGTGGCCAGTTTTTTTTTTCTTTCTCCAACTGGCTTCCCCAGGTAAACTTGTATCTTCCAAGCATAAAATGAAGAAGTGTCACGTGCCCCCCACAATTTGATTCCATATTTACTGCGTTTTTGGCATGTTTTGTCGAAATTGACATCGACCTGCAAGAACACATAATGAGAATACTTATTTGTTGTCACATAAATCTGTTAGCTACATATTTTAGACAAACATTTTTGCTAACACTTTACAATATGGTTTCTTAGTAATTTAATTTATTCAAGTAAAAATTAGAAACAAATATAGTAGCTAATTGAGAGAAAGGTTGCACTATATTCCATTTATGATGAGCAAACATGAGATCAGTTGTCACAGGGCAAAACATGTAACAATCAAGAAGCAAAATCACAGGACGTGAATTAAAGTCAAGGTAGTCATAAAGGGATCATAAAGCCAAGTAATCTAGCCAGAGGAATGATGGAACAGGCAAACACTTGTGATGATGCAAGGAAAGCAGGGCGCTCAGGCACACCCAGATGGGGGTCGGAATCAATAATTGTTCGGGTGGCAGGGTCTGGGGGAGCAGGCACACGGGAGAAATCATGCAACCAGGGAAAAGGGGCAATGTAACGCTCGGCGTTTGAGCATAATCGGACGAAACCTTCCAGTGACTAAACCGGTTCACCCAGTCTTATAGTATCAGCAATCAGGACTAAAATGAAGCTGCTATCTGAATTAGACGAGGCGTGCTAGGGGGTACACGGGAGGAAACGGGGAGGAAACATGATATCATCATGATTTTCCTTTAATAAAAACATTATGAACCGTTATCACAATATATATCCAGAACAGTAATAAAGAACATATGTTACTTACTTTTGAAAAGAACCAGACATTCATCCACTTCATCATGATCGAGGTTGTACTTTCACGGCATTCTGTCAGTCCAGATGTTCCACACCTCCCTGACTGGTGCCAGCTTGTTCTTCCTTCTAGCAATCCTTGTTTTGTGATTGTCAAAACAGAGAATTCATGTCAGTCTGCAGGATCAAGGTGAAGAGAAACAGGTCTGCCAGTATCTCAGTCAGAGAGACTGTTTGAGTTCTCCCTTGGATTTAGAAACTTCTGCCAGAAGAAGGAGACCAAAAGCTCCTTCCAGTTCCTGCCATACCTACTCTCCCCTACAGGTTCATTATACTTATTAAGATGTTCTTTATGGAGGTCGGCATAAATGGTGGAAAAACTGATAAAACGTCTACAATGTGAGCCCTACTTCTCTTTGTGGTTCCAGGAGTGCTCTTCAGGATACACTCTGCTGACAACCAGCACTTGCACTGGTCTTGATTACCAAGTGATTTGTAATTTTTTTGATTAAACAAAAGTGCATTCCTCTTCATAATCCTCAAATTTTTTGATTTCTACGTATATCACATCTTCTTTTTTACTTGCTGACTCCATGGTGTCAGTGGTCAGCAGGTCAGCTTCTACAGCAGCAATGTATCATTCCTTGTCTTAAAGCCAAACTTACCTGAGACTTAAACAGGTTTGGACTGTGTGGTCTACCATTTGTTATTTAATGCATGCCATGTTATGTAAACAATTAGATTAGAGGTGGCCTAAGTAAGACAGCTATGCCCTAATTGGTCAGAGATCTAAAATATGTTTGAGTTCCCATGAGAATAGGCAGAATTATACTAAAATTTGCTTCACAGCTGGCCAAGATTAGTTGCAGCAAATGCGTAGTCAAATCTGACTCCAAAGCCATTTGAAAATAATTGTGTTTTTAATGATAAATTTGTATCTCTTTAGGACAAGTAGGTACATTTCCTTCATGTGCATTTTCACTGTAAAATAATGCATCCTCTGTTATCAGTGTTTGTATGGAGAGTAAAGAGCTAAAAGTGTAGTGTTAGTATCAGATTGTGGTCAAAAAAAGTTATTCAAGGTAGGTAATGGGATGGGATAAATGGTGCAAAAAGGTCTTACTTATATTAGCTAATTTGAAAATTGCCTGATCTGACCCTTCTGAGATTCCCTAGCTTCATCCCTGGTAGGAATGCTCTCTCTGGTGGTGGTGCCAGTTCTGGGAGGGGGAGGGGGAGCAGGTAGAGGTAAAAAGCCTGCAGCTAGACAGGGGCACCCAGGTCCCAAAGAATACTAAGTGTTCAGGTTACCCCCAGAGCTCTGACTGTGCCATTGAGCTAGTGGAGGGGGTCCCTCCACCCAAAGGACATTTGTTCTCCTTGTACAGCCTGGAGAAGGAGGCAATGGAGACCTATGTTTGGGAGGTGCTAACCCAAGGCATCATCTGGCCATCAACCTACCCTCTCATCCCAGGCTTCTTTGTGAGGAAGAATGAGAGCCTGCATCCCTGCATCAATTATTGAGCCCTGAACGCCACCACTGCCCCACATCCCCTTGGCTTTGGATCAGCTTCAGTCTGCCTGCATCTTCATTAAACTCATGAAGCACAGTTCTTGCAAACTCATTGGCATCTGAGCCAGGGACTAGTAGAAGATGGCCTTCATCACAATGACTGGTCAGTATCAGTACCTCATGATGCCATATGGTTTAGCCAACAACCCATCCATCTTCCAGACATTCATTACTGACCCACTGGCCTACATACTGTATCTCTTAGTCATTATGTACATTGGTATCATGCTTCATCTGAGGGTTCAGCTCCATCACGGCCCTCCTTAACACCCTGCTGGCCACCCGGTGAACCATTCTCAGCTAGACGCAAAAGCGCAGGCTTCGGGCACCAACTTGGGAATTGGCGTGACAACGCAGACTCGGCTGCCGACAGCAAAACAGCGGGAAGATGAACTTAAGATGCAGGCAGTGAAGAGCTGGGCAATCGCGGTGATCCAAACACTGCCGGGTTGAAAATCGGAGGGGGCTTCATCCGACACTCAGCATGGGAGGCAGCAGAGACGATATGGACCCCAGGATGATACTTTGCCCGCCGGATAATCTCCCCTGCAACCCAGCTTCTTATTTGGTTCAAATTCTTCCGTACGTGCGAATCCTCGAACAGGAACATCCCCTCTAGGATGCCCCTCAACCGGTGAGCGAAGAAGATATGAAAACGAAATGGTTTGGCCTAACTGAACAGTCATTGCATTTGATTTATTGCTATTTCATTTTCATTTTTTTGTCAAACCACCCAGGCAACTTCAAAGAGCAATGTTCCGCATAGGGACTCATTTGACGATTTTCTGGGAGCCATTAGTTATGGGGGCCACCGTAAGTGGGCCTGCAGTAACTATGCATGAGCCACATCTCGTAAAAGACAAAGAAACTGAGTATTGTGTGAACCGCATGTGTAAAACTGCACAATTTTGTTTAATGGCTCCTTCCTTTATACTTATGATGACAATATGAGCTAGGACGAGGTTTGTAAACTACATTTCAACCATCTCAATTAAAAGGACCCGGATATCATTATAGTACCAAGTTTTGCTATGCATGTGTGACTAATGTTAGTATGAAACAGCTGAATGAATCTTTCATTCAAGGAAAAATAACAGTAAAAGTACAGGACAAACCAAACAATTTAGCTGAGCACAGAAGCCTTTCAATTTAAAGTAGCTTGAAGAGTGGCTAATCGTTTCCCCCCTGGCGTGGATTAGGTGGTGACCCTAATTATACTGTCTTGTATATTAGACAATCAGGATAAATCCCTGAAATGTTAACATTTACATTATATTACCAATTTGAAAATACCAAGCAAGGAACATAGTAGAAAGATGCCATAAATTTCCATGCATGGTGATGCAGTGGTTAGTATTGTTGCTTCACATCTCTGTGGCTAGGGCTATTGGCTTTCCCCTTCCTAGTATAAGCTGGTTAAGGCCCATATTGAGGAGCTTTAGGACAGAGGTAAGCTGTGCGGGTCAGCTGTAGCCCCTATACAGTTACGTGTTGACTATCGGCAGTTAAATGCATGTACTCGCAAGGACATTTTCGCTCTTTATAGAGGAATCTCCAGATGGCTTTGGCTGTCTGAATTTATTTTCCATGCTTGGTCTTGCCAGTGGTTATAATCAGGTACTGTAGCAGAGAAAGATAATACCAAGACTGCCTTTTGTACGCTTATTTAGCCTTTTGAAGTTTAGGCAGATGCTGTTTGGGTTATGTAATGTTCCCGAAAATCTTTTAACACTTGAAAAATCCCTGAAATGTTAACATTTACATTATATTACCAATTTGAAAATACCAAGCAAGGAACATAGTAGAAAGATGCCATAAATTTCCATGCATGGTGATGCAGTGGTTAGTATTGTTGCTTCACATCTCTGTGGCTAGGGCTATTGGCTTTCCCCTTCCTAGTATAAGCTGGTTAAGGCCCATATTGAGGAGCTTTAGGACAGAGGTAAGCTGTGCGGGTCAGCTGTAGCCCCTATACAGTTACGTGTTGACTATCGGCAGTTAAATGCATGTACTCGCAAGGACATTTTCGCTCTTTATAGAGGAATCTCCAGATGGCTTTGGCTGTCTGAATTTATTTTCCATGCTTGGTCTTGCCAGTGGTTATAATCAGGTACTGTAGCAGAGAAAGATAATACCAAGACTGCCTTTTGTACGCTTATTTAGCCTTTTGAAGTTTAGGCAGATGCTGTTTGGGTTATGTAATGTTCCCGAAAATCTTTTAACACTTGATTTTTGGGGATGAGCCATTCTGTTCATTACTCCTTTATTTGAATGAAATTGTGATATTTTCTAATAGCTTTGAAACACATTCACACCTTTTGCAGTTCAGATGATTAATGCAGAATTATCTTAAACTGGAACTCAAGTGTAATATCTTTCAGTTTGATTTTGAGTATTTAGGCCATGTATTCTTGACAGGTGGCAACGGACCCAGACAAGATTAAAGTAGTAGCAGACTGCAAACATCCACGGATGTTAACCGAACTGCAGTCCATTTTGGGCTTTGCCTTCTACTAGTTGCTGCCATTTTTTCCTAGTGTTCTGCACCATTGCAGCAGCTGATGGGAGGAGCTCTGTTGCAGAGCTCTTGGAGGAGGTTAGGGGTTTGAATCTGGGATGACGCCTGTGAGACTCCTTTTTAGAGCTTGAACAGCAAGAATGGTGAGCATGCCAATACTGACATATGCAGATATTTTCCAAATATTTTTTTTGTGAAACTGATTGTCAGGCTGGACGGTGCTCTCCAAGGACCATTAGGGGATGAGAAGGTCTGCGATGTTTGGTAATCTGTCAGACTACAGTTTCATGAAACTTGAGTTTCATTGGGTGGCAATGGAAAAATTACGGGAGTATCTGTTGGGGGTCAAATTTACCATAAACATAGATAGTAACCCCCCCCCAGCTATCTGCTGACAGCAAAATTGGGTGCAGGTACAGCAGCATTGGGCGTCTCAGCTTTTGCTGTTTGATTCTGAGATCAAGGATCAACCTGGGACTCAGTTGCTCTCTCCTTGCTGTTCTCTTCGGTCCCAGTGTCGTTGGGTGAGTGTACAAGTCGGCATCTACCTTTAGCATCTGGCTATGTACCCAGAAATCAAGAGCGATGCTGGAGAAGAGCAGTACTGGATGGTATGTTGCAAGTATATTTACTGTGTGTTTGATCAGCCTATGATTATTGTAGGTATGATTGATTCATGTTTACTCTGTTGTAGGCTGTGACAGTATCACTTGGTTTCGGTGGCAATGTCCTGGAAGGGTGGTCAGGGTGCTACTGTTTTTTCTAGTTGAGGATTATTTGTATTGTTAAAAGGAGCTCTGATGTGGATTGTTCTGCAGGTATGTGCTATATTTAATTGTAAGTGATAATTAGTGTTTTTTTTTTTTACTTTGACACATATGTTAGGGTTACAGCAGGTGTAAGGTCTACCCTGTGTGTCTACTGCGGGGTCAGTTGAGCTTGAGTGTAGTGTTGTACATTGAAAGAATGACTGCATACACCATTTTATTGGGTTTATAAATGTTCTTTTTTGGTTGGGGTGTTTTTCTTGTTTTTGTTTTTAAAGTGTGCGTTGATTGCACTCTCCGGTGCATTGATTGCACTCTCCGGTGCGTTGATGATGCCTTGGTATAAGTTTACAACCCTATGATGTGTACTGACGTGCGGCATATTATTCAAGGTGTGATTTAACCTTAACCATTAAAGTGTGTTTGTTTTTAATATTTGTGGAATAAAATCACTTGTACATCAGCTGTGTGTGTCTTGTGTATATCAAATCTGCTGGAGGACTTACACAGGATTTGCTATCATAGGGATGTTCCACCCTCATGGTTGGGAGTGGTTTAGTTGACAATTAGTTACTGGAGGATTTTGAGCTTTCACAAAGGCCTTTGGCCTATGTACCTAACAGAGAGGCTCTTTCAGAAACACTGATGCCACAGGTGTTCTATAAAATCAGAGCAGACCTGATGATGAAATGCAGTGCTTCTACAGTACTGACCACAGACTGCTGGACCTCTATGATAACAACTACTTTTATGCCTTTAACTCACCGTTCCACTGATGAAAATTTCAAACTCCCATCCTCTGTACTGGACTGCTTCTCATTCATGGACAGGTACACAGCTAACGTAGCTGAACTGCTAAGAATTTCTGGAGAACGGGGGGATCACAGGGAATGTTGGGGCTTGTGCCCCAGATAATGCTTGCGATGTTATAACGGAAAGCTTGAAGCACATTCAACAAAGTGTGGCACAAGTGAAAAACATTGTTGAGTACATTCACCGGAGCACTGTTGCAACAGGATGACTGAGAGCAACACAGCAACAAATTTCTTTTACATGTTCCAACAATTTCTGCAGTAGAAAGATGCCATAAATTTCCAGGCATGCACAGGTTGATCCCAGCATTCCTGTGAAAGACTTAGGCTCTTTGAAAAAGTTGAAATCAGTGCAGACAGGTTTCTAACATCTAACTGCATATGTTGCTGCCATATTTTCAGCATATAATTTGGTTATCGTTGTTATTAATTTGTTCTGTCATAAAAGGTAATGCTACTGATGAGGTGTATCCCTAAAGAAATTAGATCTGTTTATTGACTTGTTTCTTAGACAACAGTGAAAATTATTAGTTAGACTTCTGAATATGAATATGATTCATTTTTTTTTTTTGATGCCGAGGGCACTGCAAAGAATCCTTCAATGACTGCAGCACGGTCTGTCTGGTCATGGCCCAGTTACGGCAATGATGAAGTCACTGGCTGCTGATATGCAAAGCCATTTCCTCCCAGTGGAATACTTCAGCTTTTGGCAGAGGCTACGCTCTTAGCACCCAGGTTTAAGCATTATGCTTTTCATGGTGCAGCTACAGCAGATGAAGCTGCAGTTATGAGAGTCAGGTTTAACAGCCAAGCAGAGCCAGCCCATGCTGCTGAGAGTGATAGTAGCCCATCCCTTCCATCTAAACAACCATCATACTGGGAAGACTTTGATGAGGAAGTGGCTGAAGTAGTGAATGTGATGAACCCGACAGGTATGTTGCTACACCTTGTTCAGTTACTTTAACTGGAACTGTATGTTGCTTTCTTGTTTTTATTAAAATATTGATATGTATATTGATCACAATGCACAACTCCTGGCCTAAATATGCTTTAATAAAGGGAAAAAATATTAAAGCCACAACCATATAGTGTGTCATTCATTAATTAACATAGAATATGTTGCCTTCAGTATATAGTTTGAAATTGTTATTAAACGTGTTGGCAAGGTCTCTTGTAATCGACACATTTACTTATAATTTTAGCACTTAATTTTTGAGTAGACTTTTAGCACAGTCAGAATTGTGTGGAATCACTCAGTGAGTTTTGGTCCTGGAAAAAGGAACTTCTAACCTTTTGAACCGAATGTGCCAAACTTGCCAATTGCAGAACTACTCCGCCAGAGATTCAGTGACCGATGGAGTCAGTATGAGCTGGCAGGGAGTTAGTGAGACATGCCACCGTGTGGCCAGGGGTGCACACAGCAGAAATACTAGGGATTACTGGGCTGAAGGCGGCATGACTACTGGCCATCAACGAAAAGCATATGTAAATGGAACCAAAGGTTGCTGTGTATTTCCATGTTAGTTTACCAAATATATTTAGATCTGAAATCTGACATTTTAGAATCCAAGACTTTTACCTGAACAATGCGTGGATTGAAGTTTGACTGAAAAGAGCCCAACTGACTGAGTCTCATTCTAGGTGACTGGAATCATGAGCTGTAAATCTAACTTGTCTAATCATATCACCTGTATTACCTAATGGAAATCTTACCAAAGGATTAACTAAGAAAGGATTTATTTCCTCTCAGTTTACCGTTTAACCATATAGCTAAAAGAAAATTACTTTGTTAATTTTTTTATAACATTTTCACATCTCCGCAAACATCCAAGAATTATTTCCTTGGGGACAGAATCTGCCAAGCTTTTCAGTTCAACAATGCTTGTTGCCATTGTGCTACTCCTAGCAAAAGCATGACTGCATTGGTACATCTGTTGTGATGACACAGCTACGTTATTTTGTTGCCAAATACAAATCTCAGCATGAGAAGGACTGTATTTACGTATTATATTGAATGGCAGTAAAATTAAGTATGAGAACCATCTTAATCTTCACTTAGAATGTTATTTTATTCCATTTTTGAGTCAAAAATAAATTTTTTCCTCCTAGTAACTATATTACTCATGATCACAAACCACCATGTCTTGTCAAATCAAAAGTGCATTTTATGCTCTACAAATGAGAAATAAAATGGTATCAGTTCCTAATAATGGATGACTTGGTGGACCATGCTTTACACTCACATGTCTCATGCATTGTTGGTGTACAGATTTAATATGGCAATTATATCAGAAAAGAGGGTGGAGGAACTAAAAATTAAAGACAGTGTTATGAGCTGACACAACAGAAGACAGCTGAGAGATTATTCTAAACTGTCGGTATCTCAGAGTAATAGGATCTTCTTTATAAGAGAAGGAAGAGTTCTTGAAGTCTCCCTTCAGGACGTTTATTGAAGGGGATTCCTTATTAAAGGTGCCATATGTTGTGTGGGGCGTGAAGAAGGACGCAGGAACACACTTGAATTGCAAATGAAAGGGACTTTAATTTATAAAAGGAGAACCAGCAAATGAACAGAATCACAAGGGATCCAAACAGAGCGGTAAAGCACAGGCGACATGAGAATGTAAGATTAATGACAGATCTGGGGAGTACAGTACTGGGAAGGACTTAAATACAAGACTAACAAGGCAGCAAACAGGAGGCAGCTGGGACCGGCTAACTAGAGGGCAGGAACAAGAGTGAAGGTAGATGAGCCTCAGGCTTGTTAAGTCATGCCAGGGGCATCAAGGACAAAAAATATTATAATTGGATTGGAGAGCTCATGCAGAGACCATTGAAAAGCAGTAGCAGTAAACTTTAGACTAATCTTTGTTTAGATAATCTCAAGGAATCATTATTAATATTGTAGAGCTTGCAAAGTTTTGTTTTCTACAAAAGTGTGAATACGGATTACGGTGCCATAACCCAGCTGACTGTTGCCGTGTTTTTGATGTGACAGGGAGGGGCGGGGGTGTGGCATCCCACATTTCTTCAGATTGAAACGATCCAGGCGTAATTTGTTGATAATCTGTGTATTTTCCAGGATGATGTCACAAGGCAAAAGTGAGACCGTAGTGGCTCAGAGATAACACTGAAAATTGGATCCTTGGCCAGGAAATTCCCAAAATCTTAATCCCAATGAAAATCTGTGGTCACTTCTCAAAAAGCAGGTGAACAAGCAGAAGCCCGCTAACTGTGACCAGCTCCGAGCACTAAGAAGGCTCAAACTCTTATGATCGCCAGGATTCATAGATGGCCAGTAGTCAGGATTTGGATCAGAAGCTAAAATCCAGCATGTCAGAGCAAATTGCAGAAGTTATGAAGAAGAAGGGTCAACACTGTAAATACTAATTCTTTGAATACATTTTATTTGCCAATAACAGCCTTTGAAATTTATTAAATGTTTATAATTGTTCTTCAGTATACCCTAGAAACATGTAAAAAATAATTTGTCATGCCCGACCATAGAGGGGCCCCACAGACTTTCTCCCTAGAAAATTAAACACATTCAGCTGTATCCTATTGCTAATCACATTCAGTTAAATATTCATCAGGGACAGCTGCAGACTGTGTAGCCAAGATTTTGTTGTCCGGTTGAGATCGTGCACGTCGTCTGTGTATACATGAGCAAGGAAATTGTGTTTGCTGTAGGTGGCAGTAGTGACTTTCATAGAGCAGAGGTCACCCACGATTGAGTGGAAGAAGAATTGTTGCAGGAACATAAGAACATCGGAGGTACCGAGATATCCATATATGTAATTTTTGATGCCCAGAAAATATTCCACAGTTTTCGCAATACACCCCTTTTCTGGTCTACTGGAACACGTTTGCTTCTGTGGTGAAATGTAGTATGAACACAAGCTCCTGTGTGCTGAACTGTCTGCAGCCCGAAAGCGCACTTGGAAAAGTGAAGTATGAACTAGTCTAGAGGTTATTTAAGCATCCTATTTTGTTTGTTGCACTTTCTTGAGTTGTCCTGCCATAATTCTGCATTTGGTATCAGTTGCCTTCTTCATGTAAACCTTGCATAGAGCCTCGGGTCGGGATAGTCTGCTTTCGTAGTATAGTGCTCAGAGTAAACCCTGTTAACTGACAATATCCAAGTTCAAGCACACACTTTCTGAAACTACTAAATTTCCCTCAAAGACACATGCATGATTCTCTAAGGTTAAATCACCTCCTCTAGCAGTCAGGTCAAAATGCTAATTCATGGTCTCACATGCTTTGTACCCTTCTTCTTGGTTAGCATTTTTCACGGAGGTGCCCCATGACATCACAGCACAGAGTGGACAGGATGTGGAGATGGCCTGCTCCTTCCGGGGAGCAGGCTCACCCTCATACTCCCTGGAAATCCAGTGGTGGTACATCAGGAACTACAGAGACTGGACAGACGACCAGGCCTGGAATACCAATCAGGTATGGCCAAACTGGGATGTAGGATCGATTAGTTGAAAATCTAGTTGTAACTGCTGGTTGCGTGCTTTACAATTGGACCTGTTATATCAGACAGGCACACATATCTTCAATTTCGGGACCTCCTCTAGTGCAATGCAGCTGTCTCATTAAACATTGCATTGCACTTGCAATTATGAGAATATGCAGCCTCTAAAAGTAGTGGCTAAATTAATGTAACACAAAATGACATTATAATGTAGACGTAAGACTTTATAATGCAGAAGTGTTGACTAGCATTTCCAAACTGGTATTAATGAATGTATATATTACTTAGTATATAAAGTTGGAAAACTTGATTAAAAAAAGTATAGCTTGCAAGCATAACCTATAGTTGTACTAGATCATATTGTACTTTTGATATGTTTTCTTATGTCGGTACACTTGGAGAGCAGTCTTAAAATGAATAATACATAGCTGGTATACAGCAGATGCCATTTCTTGGGAAGTACAAAAAAACATATTAACAATGTATGATCTCATTGCTGATAGCAACAATATGGGGTATATTTCCAGTTAAAGTTTAAACCCCACACTGTGTTTTGCAGCACTTTAAAGAAAGGGGAAAATGTCAATCGAAATCCACTCACTTCTGTCTTGTATTATTCATGACCTTGTCTGTTTTTGATTGTAGTAGCTAGCTTTATTTTTTTTTTACTTCATAGCAAAACCCATTACGGGGCCCTTCATTTGAGTTAAGCAGTATTAATTAATGTCAACTAGAGGACACCCCTTAACCTCCCCTGCTTTTACAAATTGGTTCACAAAGAAAGCCATTATTAACTGAAATCTGAGGTCTCAGCCTTCTTTAAACTGACCCAAAAGACATACAGGATCAATGTAATTTTTTACTCTGGATATTATGAAAACATTTAAATGTTTCCATATAGATATGATGTCAACATTCCATAGATGTAACTGGTCAAAATTTCTGCCTGGGCTAGTGTAATTGTATATTACAAGGAAAACCGAGGGAAAAAGTCATTTCCACCAATGACATAAAGGGTTTTCAACAGTGAGAGATGCCCCTTCAGATCAATCAATCTGTGAATCTACATGTTTGATATAATACAAGAAAAATGATTTGCTGCACTTTATATTTAAAAGCTACAGTCGATGAAGTTTAAAACACATAATAAAAATGAAAATGTGTTTTTAACGAATAGGCCTCCCAGGATCAATGAGAAAGACAGCATTAGGGTAACAATACTCATCTACTTACACTTAACATATCTGTACAAGAGATAAGATATGTTCTTCACCCTCGGAATTATGAAAGAGGGACTAACTGAAGAGGGACAATTGCAGCATGTTGTCAAGGTGTATAATCATAGTTATAATCATCATAAATAATCACGTTCGCTATTTTGCAGTGATTGATTTCTTTAGTCTTGCTGACTTCAGTATTTTCCTCAATGCAGGTGGTACCCCAGGAACAGTTCTCAAAGGATGCTACCAAAATAAGTGTAAGTTTTTAAAATTATTATTGTTATAATTTTGTGTAAGAGTTAGGAGGGCAGCTTGTAGACCACTGTAGGTGCCAACTGGAGAGCTTTAAGGTCAGCATCCATTTCACTCCAGCTTCAAAGTTACTGCTTCCTACCTCCACCTCTATTCTCCACCCATGGTCTCCTAATGGGAGATCGAGAACCTTTCCCTGTCTGCCCGGAGTGATTTACATTAGTGGGTTCTGAGCCAGAGATAATGTACTTATACTACCTACCTGTGATAGTATCCACACTGGAACAACCAAAACTGGAATCAGAACCCTCTGCCATCGGAATTGAGTTTGCATGGAGTAAAGATTAGCTCAGGGATTTTAGGATGATTATTTCCCATTTGTGTATGTGCTTCTTCACAACTGAGTTGTAGTCCTGGTTTAAGTCTGAACTCTAGTTTTACACCAGTTCTTGGAAAAGTATGACCAGCAAAATGGGCTTTAGACTAGTGGCGTTTCAGTTCAGGAAATTATATCGTGAACCATTAAAATACCTCCACGATCTGCCTTTAAATCGTGCAACATGCACTCTCTCCCCTGGATGCAGGTGGTGAAGGTAGCTGGGAGCAACATCTCCCACAAGCTGCGGCTGTCCAGCGTGAGACCTTCCGATGAAGGTACCTATGAGTGCCGGGTCATCGACTTCAGTGACGGCTCGTCCGGTCACCACCGGGTGCGTGCCTATCTGCAGGTGGAGCCGGATCACGCCGCTGTTCCGCACCTCCATCAGCAGCCCGTGGTCCACTCCGGCATCCAGGGAACACCGGGCACCCAGCCAGCGCACGCTACCCACAAAGGGGCCCGGCAACTGAAGCAGCACTCTGAAGAGAATCCCACTCGCTGCAGTGATGGCTGCATCCTGTAGGGGGCAGACCCTCCATGCCAAAGCAAAGACCGTTTTGTGTACATTGTGTAACATAATGAGAAAAAAAAAATCTAGGAGTGCATGTCTAATAAGTTTGTAAGTAAGTTTGTTAGTCTATGAGGTGTAGTTTACCAGCTTACCCTGGTCAGCGCTGCTCTCTTAGCAGTTTTTGGTTGTTTCACATTTATCTTTTCCGGTTTGGATGCGTGTGAAGAGGTCAGGTGCCCCTTACCGTGTTGTGCGCTGACTGTATCCAGACAGGCCTGATAATTCTGTACAGTGCATCGAGGAAGGCCTGTCAGTGCAGACATTCTGTTTTCTAAGTGCTGTGTTTCTCATTAGTATTGAACTAAAAGTAGACGTGGATTTAAAAAAAATGGTATTTTCATGTTGACTTTGTATGGACTCAGCTATTATTTATGAAGCTTTGTGAATGATTGTTTAAAGGGTTTATTTCCATTCTTATGTTTTGCTTTGATGTTTTGTAAGATATTAATAAAAATATGGTATATTTTACAACTTATTCTAGAATGTTGATCTCTAGGATGTTGTATGCCTTTATCAAATTAAATAAATTGTAAATGAACCCAAAGTAATAATTTGACTTATTTCCATGAAACTGTAGAATGCTGTCTTTGTATTTAAATTAGCATGAAATATCCAAGTGTAATATGCGGCTGTTGAGTCAGTCTTTGAGTACGACTCCATCTTAAGCATGAAAGTGATTTTGTTTGAAATTTTAAAGCACATAAACATTAGATTTCACTATTAAAATTTCTGGCAGTGTCGAAGGGTACAGGTATCATCCTATGTTTTGGGAAAAAAAAACAGCGGGATCCTTGGTAATTGAGGTATTTTGAGAGCAGTCAGTTTCCTCACTGTTGACAAGCGACTGTGTGGCATGGGCACCCCTGAGCTTCATATCGCCGAGTACAGCTGTGCAACAGGGCAGTCAGGATGCTTTCACTCCCTCTGTTATAATGGATGGAAGGTGCAGTGTCATGCTAACGACCTCAAACCACTGCACCTGCATTACTATGGGGCTTAAATACATGCAAATCGTAATTTAATCATAAAGTGGGAATACCACCATGGATCCTTGACTCTGAGGTAGTGGCACAAAAACAAGCGTCAGCCTAACTAGCTCGCTGTTGCGAAATTTGAAATTCTGGAACAATTTTTTATTTACTGGACATGCATGTTCACATCTATGAAAGTTTGCATCTTGACGGTTCATATGTAGAGGATTTTCTCTACTACATCAAGAAATAATGCATCATGCTATATGACCACTAGGAGGAGCCAGAAACTGTTACTCAGAGAAACGTAAAACACTGGTTGAGTGGACTATCTGGTAGAAACGGGAGCTCAACATGAATAATAAGTTCTTTCCATAGCCGACTACCATCTGATAATTATTGACCAATACCCATGTCTGTCTTCAGGGCCTCTTCCCGTTGTCTGTCGTGCATTATGTTATGTGCATTTTTAAAATCTC
Source organism: Brevimyrus niger (assembly GCA_015164015.2). Lineage (NCBI taxonomy): Eukaryota > Metazoa > Chordata > Actinopteri > Osteoglossiformes > Mormyridae > Brevimyrus > Brevimyrus niger. The sequence continues at coordinate 23,325,483 of JAABNY020000108.1, read as the reverse complement.
CTGGTTAGACAAAGGCTTGGGCACCATTAAGGCAGTGAAATTAGACACCAGCCAAGCCTACTTAGACAGCTTATGTACTTTCCATGGTTCACGTTCTAAATTTTTCTCCCTTGTGTGCCTTTTACACTATAACGCAGTATTACATTACAAAATACAATTAAAATGGTTGCAGGACTATTATATATAGCTTGCATGCACAGGACCAATATGAAACTGGCTAATAATTCAACAAATCTGACTAGCCCTATCATAGCTGTTAAAAAATGTTATACCCGACTAAAGTTACCCATCCCTTCGATGGCGTGTGAACGAGTAAATCGAGTTAAAAAAAAAAGAAAAGAGCTCAGAAAGGTATGTGGAATTCACTTTCACACACCACATTTAATCCAAAATCACAAACGGCAATGCAAAGGCCTTTTGTTGAATTAAAAAGGAATGATCCAGACTGTAAATGTCCCAGAATGTGTGAGTGGGTGCACTTTGATGCTTGGGTATACTGCATAAAATTATTTCTGCATCTTCCCCAATGCTTTTTATTAAAAGAATGAAATAATCAGTACATGGTGGGCCTCCAGTTTGAGTGTAAGTTTTTGCACTATGAAAGACACCAGCACTAAACTTTTACAGGAAGATAGGCCACATTAAATCACAAAAGTTATCATAAAGGACAGTAGATACACAAACTTAGCAGCCCTTCAAAGCTGTTTTAAGTTCCCCTCTACATGTAACTCTGAGCGGCCTCTGCCTTAAACCCTGTTAATTGCTGTTTTGAGGCCAGACAGCATCTCCCCCCGGTGGCTGCACAGTGGAGTCGTGTCACCAGTCATTGTGAGCATTAATGCATTTAAACATTAGAAAAATCTAATTACAGCTCTGCCGGGATGACCCCCCCCCCCCATTCTTAACTGAAACAATACTTTAATTCCATGTATTGCTATACAATAACAGGTAAAAGGTTTGAGGGAGAAGAGAGGGACAGTCCACATGGGACACTCGATGTAACTGGGCCAAAACGGCATCCCACTGGGGTCCCACTGGCATCTCTCTGTCTACTGGTCTCACCGTCGCTGGCACAGCTCCCGGCTGCCTTTCAGTCAGCGATCCCTTCCAGGAGCCTCAGCACATTGTGTGTGTGCTCATTTTTCTCCTGGCCCATTCCGCTCAGCCACACTGCGGGCAGGTCCACATGCGGGGGCTGGTACGAGCGGGGGCAGTAGACCTCATTCAGCAGGAACCAGACTCGGTCAGGGTCCACTTGGACAAGGTGACGGAAAACACTGCAGTACACAGAACGTACAGGAAATCAATGGCAATCATAGGCAAACATCAATAAAGATTGTAGGTTTATCGTGTATTAACTAGCTCATTAATATTTAATGAATGATAATAATTAAATTTCAGAACCCAAAATTACAGGAACTTCCACAGTACAGCCTATTCTGACTAATGGAGCTTTTCCATTGGCAAATGGGAACCAGGCTGTATCCAACCCTTACTGCAAAGGGAGACTAGCTATAGCATGGTTCAAGCTTGGTTCAATAGTACTTTTTCAAGCAGTAGGTCGGAAAATGTTCAAGTTGTAAGTTATCACTAAGGCATCAATATGTGTGTGATACTACTACTAATAAATATATATAGAATATATTCATTTTTTCCTTCAGATAATCCATGAAAGCTACAGCAAATGGATGGATGGATGCATGAGTGCTCCGCGCATTTCGACACTGATAACTGGTTCTTTTCTCCGTGCATTTCAACAAATCCGATAGTGGTGTCGCAACCAGCTCAGCTTAGTCATGCTTTCAGCCCTGTTCCCTGTTAGTATGCAGGGCCGTGTCAGTTCAGGTACGGCTTGGGTACAGCTCGGTTCTTGGTGGCAGTGGAAAAGCACCATGTGGTTAATAATTGTAGCCAGAATGCAACCGCTAACCATTTGAATTGTCCTTACGAATGAGAGTGAATATTTAAGAAGATTGTAGATTATTCAGACAAACTGAAGCTACCTTAGGCAGGCCTCCTGAAGCTGGACCGGCTGTCTGCAGCTGAGGTAGGGCAGGCAGGCCTCCGACACCAAGTCAAGATCCCCATCGACTGCAGAGACGGAAAGAGGATGGTTTGAGTGGGGACAGCAGCGGCTTAAGCACTTGGCCTCAGCATGGAGAGATGGCAGTCTGTTTTACAGATTAGGTGAGAATCATGTGGCCCTATAGGGAGATGGAGTCAAATTGCCAAAATGGCCTCTTTGCGTCCCTGGATTTCACAGTCAGCCCCTCTGTCACGGAGCCATTTATAGCCATGGTAACTCCTTCACTCTGTTTTCTTTCCACAGATAAATGCATCCACATAGCCCTGGACTGTAAGCCAATTTGAACATTCATTTCAAAATGTTTCAAAGACTTTTCATTCTGTTGACATTTAGGCAACACAGTAACAATGCAATATATATGATCTGCCTATCATGTGCATCCTGTGTCATTTGAACAACAAACTGATTGAAACCAACAAAGAGACTCTGTGCTACCTTTCACTAACTAAATCCATGAGTTATTAAATTCATCCTGCTGTGTTCCTCTTCCCTACATCCTATCCCCCTACAATCCATTGGGGTCTTGCACAGTAGTAGCAATTAATTTCTTTGCTCAATTGCACAGTGCATGTTACACAACCCAGTACCGACAATGTGAAAAATGGGTTTAATAATACTTCCTGCCTGGTGACTTGATTGCCCTAGTTGTGATGTATCTATTCAAGGTTAGGCAGGTTTGAGACTTGAAATGCACAAACACTGCTCAATGCAGTTAAAATTGCGCTTATTGAGCTTCTCAATTTTCCAGTGCCTCAAGTCTGACATCTAGTGGTATAATTATTTTGGATTAAATAGATGCTTGCGTCTATTCATAACAAACAGGTATATTGAGGTTGAAGGTTTCATCTGTCACTGGGAAGAAGTAAGATAAATTAACATATAATAGATAAAGACAGCTCGTCTAAGAAAAGAACGGCTTAAACAAAACGCTTTCTAACAAGAAAAAAAAACTATGACTCAAATTATTCAATATATGCAATGCAAATATAACAATACACAAAAAAACAAGAGGTCCAATATATGTTATTATATTATATAATATCTAAAAATTCAACATGACACACAATGCGTGGTAATTTCATAACGTCTTGTCACTGATGCCACCTGCAGTGAGAAGGCCGTGGATGCTGTGGCACTGGACCAGAAGAGGCTTACCGAGGTCCAGCCTGAGGCTGAGAGAGCCCAGGCCCTGCAGCACTGCCAGCTGCAGCTTGTAGGCCAACGTGTGGCTGTAGACGGGCCCTGCTCTGGCGCTCACCGGCGCCTGCTTCAGCAGCATGGCCGTCAGCCTTGGCAGCACCTCTTTGGAGACTCTCCTCCTGAGGAAATCCCCGCAGGTCTCTCCCAAAGTACAGAGCACCTACAGAACACATGACAGGACCCCAAGCGTCACAACATCAAGCATCTGTTCCTTACTGTTAATGAAACTGTATTTGTACGAGTACAGCTACACAGCAACTCTTCAGATCCACATAACCCATTTTACGAGCCTATGAGACCCGCAGACACATCTGACACTGAAGTTTAGGGCCAGAGTGCAGTGTCAGCCATTTTCTGGCACCCTGAATGAGTTTCCGGGCTTACGGTCCTTGTTCTAGGGCCTAACAGAGATGATTACTGTGTTGACCATGGGGTCGGAACCGGCCACCTTCCTCTGACAGGCAGTCGCAATCTGCAGAACCACCTCAGTACATAAAAACACACTTAAAACATTTCCGGGGTGAGGGCGTACCCTGAAGGCACGCAGCACAGCCAGTGGGTCGTCACTGGTGAGCCGGTTCAGTAGAGCGGGCCAACAGCGGTGGGTCACTGGCAACAGCACATCCTCGTCAGCAGTCAGCACACACACACACAGCTCCAGCACGTCCAGGGCCTGCCATCTCAGAAGAACACACACAGGTCATGCACGGTCACCCTTTCTGGTTAGGCAAACACAAACCACTCTGTTACCGGAGATAAGTTTTCAAAGACAGCTAACATATCATACACAAACACGTCCTTTACTGCTACAAGAGCAGAAGTCATGCTGATGTTGTTCAGCAAAAAAGTAAAAAAATAAATAAATAAATCCCTTGGTAAGACCCCACCTAGATTATTGTGTGCAGGTTTGGTCACCATACCTGAAAAAGGACATTGCTGCCTTGGAAAGAATGATTCCTGGTCTTAGAGGAATGTCTTATGAGGAGAGGTTAGCTGAGCTGAATCTGTTTAGCCTCAAGCAAAGGAGACTAAGGGGGGGACATGATCCACGAATATAAGATTCTGGCAGGTCTGGATGCTGTTCAGCCAAATGGCTATTTCAGTATTAGTTTAAATACTAGATCTCGTGGCCATAAGTGGAAATTCGCGGGAGAACATTTTAAAATGGATCTGAGAAAGCACTTTTTTACACAGCGTGTGGTTAAAGTATGGAATAATTTTCCTGTTAGTGTAGTGCAAGCTAAAACCCTAGGTTCTTTTAAATCAGAGCAAGATAGGATTTTAACCACTTTCAGCTATTAGCTATTATTCTCCCCAAATGAGCTTGATGGGCCGAAACTGTAATTCCTCAGAGCTGGTTCCCAGTCTAGATACTTTTCGCTCAAACAAGAACTAGTGGGTGGGGCTTAGAGCAATAAAATTCACTGATTGGTTGGCTACAAGCACCAGCGATAACTTGGAAGTAACATGGAAATCACTTTATATTAAATGAATACTAATGAATACATTTTTGTTTGTGTCTCCATAGTTCTGCATTGCAAAATTTGACTGATAAGCAACAACCTTGTCGAAAATTGTCGGTGCTCTCAGTGAAACTTTCCAGCACTTATCAGTGGAGTAACGTTGCATCATTTTTTATTCTGTGGAAAAGATCAATCTGTGGTCAGATTTAATAATAAACATGTTGCAGACCATATAAATAAAAACTTGCGATCAGTCCCCCCAACAACTAACAAAATGATTAAATCATCCGCCATAGTTTTGGAATGACGGTGAAGTTTCGCCTGAAAACACATGTGAGTCTCCCATTCTTACTTAGCATAAAAATCACAGTTCTTGTTGTGCAGTGGGAAAGCAAAAGTGACCAGGAACTAGAAGAGCTCCCAGTTGAGACGGTCCAGGAACTTGTAACCGTGAACTTGGTTCCTGAACTTCAGCAGGAAAGCTCCTGATGACTTTTCAGTCCTATGGTCTCATGTGCTCCACTGAAAACTTTACCTTCAGTCTAAGGAGCAGGCTGGGGTGAGAAAGTAGGTGGATGCATCGTTCCATCACTGCTTTAGCCATGGAAATATTAGCAGGGAGTTCAGGCTTCACGTTGACATCCGCTTCATCCATGTCACACTCTGGAGCAAAAGAGGGAACTTCTACAACAGAGAGAGTACATGACATCATACTGAACTTAGCCCTGTTATGAATACTGAATATGGCAGATTCTCCTACCTGTGTCCAGTTTCTCATCTTCTTCTTCCAGGCAGCCCTCAGCTTGCTTCTTCAGCCTGTAGTAGTCCAGAAGAAACTGTCTTATATGAAGACTGTTCTGTGACTTGGCCCCAGTTAGACTTGAGGGTTCCGTCTCCTTTATCTTTGCAGGGAACCATCGCACTGCAGAGTAGAAAAAAGAACTCAAAACCAAAAAATGTGAAGTGTGAGAACTGCGGATTCTTAGGCGCAAATTCTGAATGCGTCGATTATAAACAGTACTGTAAGTATGAGACTACTGGTGAATTCAATGGGAGCCATAGGTTTATAGGGTAAGATCATGAAAAGCACACCTAAAGCCTTCATTAGGGAATGTAACACTGCACAGAACACTGGTGCCCTCTCATCATAGCTCTGGTCCAAGGATGCAAGCACATCTTGGACAACATCATCCACCAGGGGCAGGAGACTGGAGTCAGAGTAGCAGAACATTACAGCAAGTACTTGAGGAGCGTGGGGGTGCAGGCTCAGTCTCTGCAGATTCAAAGAGATATCATTCAGCAGGTAATCCGAGTTAAAATTGATGAGCTCCTTCAACGAGCTGTAGCCACAAGCATGGCAAATGTCCCACATGGAGCAGAGGGCTGACTGGCTGATAAGCATCGTCTTATCACCAACTTTCTCCAGTATGGGGTACAATACTGTCATCAGGAACAGCTGAAAATCTCTTCCCAGGGCCAATGCAAAGGATCCTATTCCTTCCAACTGTATGCAAATCTGCCAGATGTTGCTGTTCAGTTGGGAAATGGTGGAGGGTTTAGTTACTTGGAGGAAATGAGTATTGGTGCTTTGGGCATTGTTTGCTATAGGGAGAACTCTTGACTGTTCAAAATGTCTGTCTTCATCTCGGTCCACCCCTTCACTGTTGATTGTCAGATGCCAGTTGTTCAAGCTAATGTACTCTTCAATGATGGACATTATTGCCGATTTCAGATCATCGCGACTTACAGGGTCATGCTCCAGGGTCACCGCAACACCAACCCCAGCTGCACCAGAGATAATTTCATTAAGGATCATAGCACACTGCTTTCTGTATGCTAAGGATTCTCTGTAGAGATCCATGAAGTGATCCACTAACAGATAGAGATTACTGTAGTAGCCCAGTAATCTGCAGATTTGCTGCAGTGATGAAAAAATTTTCGCATCCGTGAAGTACAGGAAGCGCTTCCTTTGGGTGTGCGTCTCACGAGGTCCAGCCTCAGTGTCTGCGAGAGAGGAGGAGCTTCTCTCTTCTACAATGCGCACGTCGGTAACATCAAGCTCCAACACTTGCACTAAGGCTTTACTTATGCGCTGTAAGTGGGTAGCAGAGTTCAGCACCACAGACACCTGCAGTCCAAGGATCTTCAGATAGCCATGAAAAACACTGAGAATGAACAGCTTGTGCTGGTCATCAGAAGTCCTCATGAGGCGTGGTAGGGATGTGGCCAGGGAGAGCAGGTTCTCTGAGAGGACATTAGTAAAAGTCTGGTTGCCCTCTTCCTGTCTGTTCAGAGCCATATTTTCCAAAACAGCACAGCACTTATCACGGACAGCGGGGGTCTCATCATTCACCATGCCAACTAAGGCTTCCAAAAGGGGGCTAACACAATCCCCAAGGGATTGCTTACAGGTAGACAGGAGGTATTCCGAAAGGATGACCATTTCTAGCCTCACTTTCCAGTGCTGGTGAGCTGAGGTGCAGGAAATAATCTTCTTTAAAAGAATAGCTAACTTCTCTGAAGTGTCCTTTTTCCAGGTCAGTGTCCTCTTCACCAGCAGCTCCCCAACCTTCCCCAAATCCGTTTCCGGTTGCTCTACAGCCTTGCTGTTGGACAGCTGCTCATCAGCCATGACAAGTCCTACAGTCTGGTACCAGACCCTTATGGCTCTAATGGTGACGACATGCCCCTGTCTGACATCGCCGGTGATCACCCGAGTCACAGCACGAGCAATTCCTGGTAGGAAACAAGCAAAAGCACTTCCAAGAGTGCGGCTCTTCTCCTGGTCTGTTGTGAGATGTAACTCTGTGCAATCGCACTTAAAGAGCATAATGAGCAGAACCTTCAAGGCAGCTGCCTGGACCTTCCGGGATTTCTCCTGCTCGCCCAAAGCCAAAAGCAAGGACACAGCAGCACCCAAGCCCGGCAACATTGCTGGCTTATACAGCTCTAAAATAATGTCTCCACTGGCTGCATGCAGAAGTGCATCTAATCCACAAAGCACTGCTGCTTTTAGCTCTTCCGAAATGAGTGCCGGTTTCCCAGGATCCAGAGGGGAGCTGAGGCAGAGGCACAACTCTGAGAAGAGTTCCCTTAGCAGGTCCCAGCTCAGCACGCAGGTGGTGCCCAAGACGTATCCAATACCTTCCACCACCACCTGGATGAGGCTTTCCTTCTTGACACTAGGCGTCTTGAGCACAAAGCGCAAAGGAAAGAGAACATATTCCTGAAGCTGCTGCAACGCAGCGTCACTGACTTCCTTCAGCTGTAAGTTGAGCTGCTGCACATTCTGTACAGTTTGCTCTTTGGTCAACTTCACACATGTTGGCCGCAGAAAGGCAAATGCCAAATTGGGTTCATCGATCTGCCGCATTCTGGAGTTGCAAAAGTCAGCAGAAGACGTACAATTTTCTGTTGAGCAGAAGACACATATATGACTTTTACTACAGATTGTCATTTATCAACATTAAATACAGATCTAAAAATATTCCGAGAAAGCAATCCATACAAAAAATGTATGTGACATAGCAACCTCAATGTACATTTCATCTTGATCTCATGGTTCAGTGTGCAAACTTGCATAATAGCAATTAATAATTACAATTAAAATTTTTTCTACTGTACAGCTCATATACATTAAACATTCAAATGACAATTTATAAAGACCAAACCAAAACCATACTCAAAACGGAAACCGTCTACTAGCTTTACCTTTTTTCTGTCATATTTACGATGTGTGCCGTAGCGTGGACTCCGTACATACTGATCCTGGATACACGTCATCAAGCTGCGCCGAAAATGAGAAGCAGCAAATCGGGGAGCGATAGTGTGCGCGCGCGGCCTGTGACGTCCAGGAGCTGCAGATCGGGCAGTACAGGATGGTATATACATGCTCATACGTAGTACGATGTTTTTTATTATTAACATAATTACGACACAGTTTACATTCATAATTGTCACAGAAAAAAATACAAATCACAATCCCAATACAAAACACAAATTCAAATAAAATGAGAATCCATTTACCCGCGAGCTGCAAATCGGGCAGGAACTGCAAACTGGGTAACAGGCAGGCATGACCTGCATGCGCTTCTAAACTAAAGCTGCAGTCAAAATTGTCAGCAAAGCAGCATATGCTATCTTATTTCTACCAGGCTGACATTTTAGTTGACGGCAACCATTAAAGAATCGTCCAATTTGTTTTGAAACATTTATTTTGTGTTTCAATATAAGTATGAACGTTTTCAACTGAATATGTCTACTTTATTTTAATTTCTAGTAAATTTGGTAACTCAAGCTGATATACGCGCACGCGGATAGATCACGTGACTCTTTTGCTTCATGACCTTTGGCAAAAACGTCACTCTGCCATCTTGCTTGCAATACTAGACATGATTGTTTTTACCAGCTAGCTGCTTAGCACTGGAGTTCTGTCCTCTAGTATCATTAAAATGGCAAACCATTTACTTACTCTCGGTAGCGACTGAAGTACATTAATGTCAACTAGTTACAGCGAGGCTGCCCGGATAGTTTAGGCTAACAGGTCACAGCACATACTGTAGCCGCGTTAGCATGTTAGCGGCTGCTGGTACTCGTGCAGGATTTGAGCGAAGCTGTAGTGTGCGCTAAGGTTTGGTAGGCATGTTAAGTAACAGAAAATAATTTGAGTGCTGTGAGGCTCGTCTTCTATCCGAATAACTATATTTTGCTTATTATTAATATATTTGGTGGCTTATGCATTTTGAAATAGATGTGTGAGCCCTGAGCTGTTTTTTTTTTTCTCTTCGCCGAATTTCTGTTGTACTTAAGAGTCAAGTTGTTTTGCGGGGGTATAATCTGACATTATTGTTTCCTGAATTAAAATATGTTTTTTATTTATTTCCAAATATGTATTTTGTGCTCGTACCTGAAACTTGCTTAAGTTAGTCGCTTGGTTACAGAACTAACTGAACCATTGCCAGGTATCACTGGTAGTGACGGTGCATGCAGGTGCACGAAGATAATTGGGGTTAATCGATTAAGAGGCTCGGGAAACATGTCGTCTTTCTCTGAATCTGCGCTTGAGAAAAAATTGTCTGAGCTTAGTAATTCCCAGCAGAGCGTTCAGACATTGTCCTTATGGATCATACATCACAGGAAACATTCATCATTCATCGTGCGCGTATGGCATAGAGAGATGAAGAAAGGTGACGCTCCAGACTCTTGGAACCTTTTCTTACTTTCTTTGAGAATATGCGTAAACAATTATTTGGGTAAATGATAGTGACGCGTGTTTGACGTAACACAATGTATACCACCCGCATTGTTTAACTTAATATAAATAGTTTTTAAAATAAATAATAGTGGTGAGGGGAGATAAGATGTAAGCAATTGTAATGCTACAATACTTTATTGTACTTTTTTATTCTTTCAGCAAAAACCAGCAGAAAATTGACTTTCCTGTATCTTGCCAATGACGTGATCCAAAACAGCAAGAAAAAAGGACCCGAGTTTACGCGGGATTTTGAGACTGTCCTTCTTGATGCCTGCTCTCACGTGGCGAGGTATGTGCTTCACCACTTGCATGAAATCAATACCTAAAAGTTTCTAGCTTTGTTCAGAGTATGAATTAATGTTGTATCATGCCACGTTTACCTTATCACATATGTCTACTTGAGCAGTGTGCTGCCCAGAGCTTTTTTTAAAAAAAATTAGTATTATTTTGCATAGTTTGACCTGTGCCTGCCTTGGTCTGAGTGCTGACCCCTCATTCCCTGCAGGGAAGTAGATGACAGCTGTAAGAAGCACCTGGAGAGGTTACTGAACATCTGGCAGGAACGCAGTCTGTACCGTCCTGACTTCATCCAGCAACTGAGACTGGCTATTGAAGACTCCAATAGCCCCAAACACAAGGTTCTGGGTAAGAAAACAGGAGTTATCTGAGGCTGAAATTCAGCCAACCATCTTCCTTATTGTATAGGCTATACAATTGTGTTGCTTCATTTAGGAGCAAGAAAAGGTATACTTACTTCGGGTTTGAAATTTGTGTCACCAAGTTTGTTGGGGGGGGGGGGGACATCTTTTCAGTCTATCTCTAGTTGGCTGCTAAAAATGCTGAACTGGTGCATTTTTGTTTTGGCTGTGAATTGGTTGCTATTCTACTCATGGAAGATAGCAGGAGCATAAAGCTGCAGGGTTTTTGCCCACATTGACCCCTTACTGTTTTAGCCATTTCAGATCTAGCAATATTACCAATTTTCCGTTATTATATTGTACATTTAAAGAATGGTGGCAGCAGTTAATTGCATGGATTATTTAAAGAGAGTTGTTTCAGGATGCTAAAACGCACTAAACATTTGCGGCATTACTCATTTACTATTTTATGTCCCTGCATTTTTTGCTTTAGACTTAATTTACTCAGGTAAAATGTCCCAAAGTAAGCTTGAGTAGAAACATTAGCTTTGAATAAATGGGACGTTAAGCAAATAAATTATAGTAATTCAATAAAAGTAAATCATTGGCAGTTTATTATGGGACCTTATGGCTAATACAAATAGCCCTTGGAATTCCACTACGTTGGTTTTTCCCCCTTGCAGAAAAGAAAGCCACCAAGCGCCCTTACAGGAAGGTCCAGGAAGAGGAGGAGGAGGAAGAGGACGATGACTACAGAGCTCACTTCTCCCCACACACCTGTGATTCCACGGGTTCACAGCTGGTACTGCCGCATTTTATAGTGCTGTCTTTTCAGCAGTAGGTGTCAGCATAAGTCCAGTGTTGCATGTTAGCAAAACTGGCACCAACTTTTGCTTTCTGGTTTGGTTACGACCTCCATCTAAAGACCTAGAAGAGTGATATTTAAACTTTGAGAAAAATCTGGGCCTAAAGTAGTTCTTTGAATTGGAACAGAAACCACTGTCTGAACAGAATTAAGGAGCAAGTGTGTCTGAGTCACCATGTTAAACGCTGTTGGGGGTTCTGGATTTCCCCTCCTTGCCTGTTGTAGACTGAGGAGCTGGTCAAGGCCCTGCAGGACCTAGAGAATGCTGCTTCTGGGGATGCTGCTGTCCGCCAGAAAATAGCCTCACTGCCTCAAGAAGTGCAGGATGTGTCCTTGCTGGAGAAGATTGTAGGTGAGATTGTCTTCAGTGCATTCCTCCGTAAATGAAATGCACTTCACGTTAAGAGATTAAATATGCAGCAGTTTTGTTTAATACAGTGTGTAATCACCAGTGTTGTGAAATTTCGTAATGTTTTCATTTCATGATGGCTTGTATTTAAGTACAATGCAATATTGGCCCTACCCTCTTAAACATTAACACTTGTCCTTAATAGATCAGTATCAATCCACCACTGATTTCCACAGGTTCTTCTGTATTTTAGGCATTTTTAAATAACACATTCATTTCTGAATCTCTACTTCTTCCCTTCCCAGACAAAGAAGCTGCAGAGAAACTGTCCAAGACGGTGGATGAGGCCTGCTTACTCTTGGCAGAGTATAACGGACGCCTTGCTGCAGAGCTGGAGGACCGAAGGCAGCTGGCCCGCATGCTGACAGAGTACATCCATAGCCAAAAGGAAGCGCTCGCAGAGAGGGAGAAGAAGCTGGAGGCAAGTCTCCGGGTTTCCTAGCGTTTGTCTTTCCGTCCATCTGGTTTCACAACTCTCGTGTGGGTCCTGTGTTCATTTTGAAATAAATCACTGCTGCTGTGAATCAGGTGACGTTGCTGGCTGATTGATGGGTTAGTTTTCATCTGTGCAAGTGCCATTGTAGAATAAGAGAATGATTTATTGGGTAAACAAGGGAAAAAAGCAGATCAAATTTGCCACAAACTGCAGTAGCTGAATGACTTCGAGCTCATGTCTGTCCACGTAAGAAAGGGAGCATGTTACCTCTTGGGGAGTAAAGGATCCAGGAACCAAGCAGCTGAATTATAGTGGAAAGTTCTTTTGAAAAATGAATGGTGATTCTTTAATCTTTTGGTAGTCTTTAACCCTTTAGGGACAAAGGCATTTTCTGCGATAACGCATATCTTTCTCATGTATTTCAGTTTATATCTTGCTGAAATCTTTATGTAGAGTGAGGAAAACAACACGGGTTAAATCTGTAATCTATCTGTCTTTTTAAAACGTCCATTTAAAACGTCCAAAAAATAAACCATGTCACCTTATTTGTTTTACCTGCATGGGGGGCGTGTAGTGTCGCTCACGTAACGATTGCTATTCACATTCTAAATAGCCGCATTAGTGTGTATTCAAATCGCACTCGCATGGTAATTTGATGAACAACGCAGCGGTGAAACACGATCCAGATACATCCCCGTCAGCGCCATAAAAGGGGGGTAGGGACATGGCCAGGTGACAATGGCCCATTCATATACATGAAAGTTGCTACATATTCAATGGAACGAGACTAGAAATAGTGACATGAGTTCGGTTTTTCTTATTTATCCAAATGAATGTTGCAACTACACCATTTAGTCATCTTCATGTAGCCAAGACTTTGGTGATCAGGTATCTGGGATCAAAACAAACTACCACCATTGCTTGCTATGTACTTTTATAATGTTTCTGCAAGTGTTTCCAAACTGCATTTTGCAATGTCTTAAGTTTATAATTTGACATCAAAGTAAACATGAATCTGACATTTTCAATACAATTAAGATGAGTGTAATGCCAAAACAATTATATAAGAAATAATGTATTTGCCATGAATTAAGTTTATGATATTGAATGAAATGTGTGACCATGCCTCAGTCAGTGAGAGTGTGTTCCCCACCCCCTAGTCCCCAGAGGGTTGAAGTGTTGCTAGGTGGGAATCTTGGTGTCTTATTTAATGCTCACAATCTGCTTCAGGCTCCGCCTTTATAAAGTTTAGCGGAACAGCGGTGGCTGGCAGTGAATTAAATTAAAACATTTGTAGCAAGCCATACACCCTCCTAAGAATTCCCTCCATCATTTCTCAGCCTCTTCACCGCCCTTTCCTCTTTCCTCCCTGCTCCACCCCCCCTCTGCACCTTCCTCTTCCCTTACC
>JAABNY020000108.1:23295062-23311714 GCA_015164015.2 Brevimyrus niger | reverse complement strand
CTTTGTACAAGTTGCGCGACACCGCGGGGGGGCGGAGGTCACTAAATTCAAACCTTCTCCCCAAGCCCCCCCCCCCCCACGAACCCCCCGACATACTTGTCCCCCCCCCCCCCCCCCCCCGAGTGAGTGGACTGTTTTTATGCTTACGAGGCACTTTTTGGTAGGAGTACAAGCAGAAGTTGGCCCAGGTGACCCAAGTGCGTAAGGAGCTGAAGTCCCACATCCAGAGCCTGCCGGACCTCTCGCTGCTGCCCAGTGTAACTGGGGGTCTCGCACCACTGCCCTCCGCTGGGGACCTGTTCTCTACTGACTAAGCAGCCCAGTACCCTGACCTGCTGAAGGGACTCCTGGAGAGAGCAGATCAAGGCTTTGCATAGAGGGCAGCGTGGGATCGGAACTCCAGCCTTCTCCAGCTCCACAACCAAAACCACATGTGCATTTTGTGGTGGTGATTTTTTTAAAATACATTTTTATGATATGAACATGAAATCATCTTACTTGTGAAAAACGTAGAGGCAGTTGGTTTCAACTAGTAAGTTATTAATTCTGTAAAGAATTCTTAGTGGTGATGTTCACTAAATAGCACCTGTGTTGGGTTTAGTGATTAATCTAACCATGTTGGGTGTGTTAAAAGACCCATGTGAAAATTTTTCTACTGCTGCTACTAAAAGACACTCTGAATTTAGCAGGTATATTTATACCTTCGGGCATGACCTACAAGGGCCTATTCCTGCTCCCCCCCCCCCCCCTTTCCTGTGCATCAGTACAAAAACATGCTTCTAGGTATATAAAAACTCAAATAAGGCCAACTATCTGTACTTTGTTACAAAATGGCATTTGATATATTCCAGGTCCCAGATAATCGAAGCACTCTGTATAGTTTATTTTAATGTACGGAAATTAAGTTAAGAACCACGTAATGTTTCAAATTTCCTTTCAGGTCTTTGTAATGATTGAGGTTGTAGTTTGTTCAGACTCTTAAGAGATTCAGTTGTCATGGTACAATAGATGAGGTTTGCCGATATTCTAAAGTTGTCCTAGTATGTTTTCTCACTATGTTCTGAAATGGCCTTCCTTCGGAGTAATTAGCGAAACAGGAAATAGTCCTGTTGCCCTCTTTAATTAGGTCGAAGCATTGTGTAATGTTGATTGATCTGCTGTTTTCCAATAGCCAGCTTTATAAAGAGTAGGAAGGAGAGTGTTCTTTGTGTTTGGGGAGTGGTGGTGTGAAACATTGGTTCACTAAGTGCATGGCGTATGCTGTGAAGATAACAATAGCTAATAGCACAATGGAATCCAAAACATGATGTACTATGAAGGGAGAATGTCAGAAATAAACCATGTAGGATTATACAAACAAGCTAGGAAGTATGTATTTTTTGTTCCTAGTTCTCCTACTGCTTTTATCCTTGTTATGGTTTAGTGTTGGTGAATGGAGACCACTGGTGCAAAATCAGGTCCTATAAGTCATTGCACCCTAACCTTGTAATGAGCTGGAGAAATGTAGCTTGGTATGGGCTTCAGAATATCCGTTGGTGGGAGGGAGGGGGACCAAAATACCACAGATTACATAGTTTTGGAAACGTTGCCATATTTTAAAACATTTTATCAATTTAGATTTAATTTTAGCAGACCTTTTTTAACATCAAAAAATGTTAGTCTAACATTTTCATGGTTAAAAGTATTGATGGTAATCACCTCATAACATCATTATGTTGCTTTCTGTAGGCTTGGCTCATTTTGGTCAGTATCTTAAGGGACCTCAAACTTTTCTTCATCTTTTGCTCAAATTCTTGCTAAGTGTCCTGCCAGTGGCACAGAACTGCACCTGCTATGGTTTCGTGATGAAGAAACGCAACTGGTTTCTTGTGATACCCAGCAGGCTGCTGGCTAATGCTGTTTATTTTGTAGCACAGGGAGGTTTCTGCAAGTTTTTTTTGTTTGTTCTATTTATGTTGAAGGTTCCCTGTTCTCAATTTTTTTTCCCTCTCTGCAACAGAGAACAGTTACGTCCCTTTTAGGAGAAATATATCTGTTGACACGTGTGTAACATCATTATTCAAATGTAAAACATGGTGACAGCAGATAGTTATACTAGTTTTTCTGTAGTTCTGGCACATATAGGTAAGTTTTCATCATGTATGCCACCAGATGCAAAACAGGTCATGAATCATTCAGAATTATTCAAGAACATATTCCATAAATTGCAGTGGTACTACTTTGCTACATTTTTGATTCCCACAGTACCCACAGTGATTGGTTATTCTGTTTTTGTTTTACAGTGCTGTGTGACATTTGTTTGATATTTTACTGTATCTTCAGACCCATTTACTAAAGGTCTGAGGATGCTACTTGTACTCATGAGTGGTATATTTTGCCATTGAACTTTACATACTGTAATGAGGAGCCTTGCAGTTTTGAAACTGGTGTCATTGACATAAATAAAAATCATTTTTTTAACAAAAAAAAATGATCAGTCAGTGACAGAGAAAATGGGAAACTACTCTCATTCATTAGAGCATACACTGACATTTTGATTGTCTAGGCATTTTGACGCTCATGTAGTTCCAACTTACAAACATTTATCCAGTACAGGACTACCGGTGGCTTGTTAGACTACATTATAAAACCTCAAACGTGACCATGTGTTTTACATGAATGGTTCATTCCCAGATATGTTTTATATCAGGTGTAAATTATATTAGTCACTTTAAGGAAAGCATTTTCCTATGAAATTCATAAACTAATTAGCATTCATCAAAATAATCTAGTTGTGTTCCTGTATTACTTCTTTTCTGTCATACTTACTGTAGCAATGATCTGCGTGTGTGTGAGGTTGGTTCTTTCCACGCAGTTCTCAAAGGGTTCAGGAGGTGGGTTTTGCAGGATGATCTCTGCAGCCAATGTCTTGTTAGTTATGTATCAGGTGTAAATTATATCAGTCACTTTAAGGCAAGCATTTTATTTTAACCATCTGAATCACTCTGTGTGAAGCACACAGTCTGAAGCATACCTCACAGGTTCTTTTAGGGAATGGCCAATCCACTTTTGCTAGTTTAACTGCGGCAAAATAGTCGCTGTGCCAGGCATGTAGACCAAAAGGGATATACTCAGTCTCATAATCATTCATGGGTGTGTTTGGGATGTAACATGCTATAAACCACCATTCCATTCAAGGGCCAGGTGTCCTTGTACCTTGTTGGATTGCTATTATAATAGCGGATTTGCCAGGTAGTAGAAAACAACACTTCAGTGCAGAGGAAATGGATCCATTTCTGCATGAAGTGAAAGCGTGTGAGCAAACCATGTACAACAACAGCGGGATTTCACTAAAGTAGAGGTCTGTACTTCCACTGCGTGTCCCCTGGCAACTGAGTGCAGTATGGGACAATTTTTCAGGTTTGCATATGTTTGCGACAGTGGGAAAAACTAAATATTGCTTAAATAGGTTTTTTGTTATTTTATAAAATTATTATTTTGGGTGAGCAGAGAAACTTGCATAAAAATTAGATTACAATTTTCACTGAATAAAAGAAAAGTAGGCTACTGTGCCTAAATTGGATTTTGCACAGCCAGCTTATTATGGATCTTCTGGGTGTTAAGTGGCAAGGTGCACAGATTCCTTAAGTACCCATTATGTCATTCTGCTGAGGCTGGACTAAAACCAGCAACCTTTCCTCCACAGGTATGGAGGCCTGCTGAGTTACCCCTGTGTGGTGATGCTGTACCATGAAGATTGGTTAATTAAGTGAAATGCAAGCCCATCCCTTGTTGACTCAGGAACACATTGAACTCAGGAAAATCAGGATGTCACTCAGCTGGACAGAGTACCCATTTACGAATTGTAGTGAAGGACACGGCAGGTGAGATGGTGTGGGATTTTGACTTCTCTGACTTGCCAAAATAAATTAAAATTCAGTAGAGCACATGTAAGCCCTACAAAGATCCACATCATCTGCAAATAGCAGGAATGTCACGTCTGGCTCCTTTACTAGATGTCCTCCTAGCTAGTTGTGCCTTCGTATCCTATTCATGAAGACCTCAAACAGTGGAGAGAAGATACATCTGTGTTAGAAGCTCGCTCTACTTGGCATGGCGATGTCATGTCATGGATGTGGACAAAGTCTTACAGAAATGAAATAACATTCAGTAGCAGCCCTGGTGCCCCATATTCTGCCACAAAACCACGGTATGTGACATGGCAAGTGTGACTTTTCCAAATTCATAAAGCACAAGTACAACATTTTTGCTTCTTTGCACCTTCTTACAGTTGGGTGAGGAAAAAGTATTTCCACATTGTTCCTCTGGAATTGGAGATTTGACCATCAAAGAGTCTCTTCTTAGGATGCTGGCATTGACTTTCCCAGGAGGTGAACCAGGATAATCCCCCCCCCCCCCCATAGCTGGAACACACACACTTGTCCATTTTATTTTAGTACTGACCACCATCCATGTTTGCCAGTCCTGAGTTACTTTACCTGCCTTCCATGCAACGTCAATATCTAGTCTTTTAAACATCTCTCAGTAGATTTAATCTATCCCACTGAGGCCTATTATCTCTGTAGTGACTTCAGCTACACTAACATCAGTTTCCGACACTGTGTCCACTAGGTTAAGGAGTTCCTCAAAGCGATTTTCCACTACCTGACAATATCCCAATGTCAGCCGGACTCACCCTCCTCAAGAATCAAGCAGCTTCCCAAAACTTCTCTACAGCAACCCAATAATCTCTCTCCATGGATTCTCTAATGCTATTCACATGCACAAAGTTTTGTTTCCATGACTGCCTTCACCAAAACCTTTTTGGACTGTCAGCACCTAGCGGCTGTCTGAGGAGACCCCTGTGCATTGCCATTAAGACGTTCCTTAAGCTTTCCTCTGTATAGGTGTCTACCAGCAGGCACTCTAGTTACCGCTATGGCAGACAACAACTCCCTTCCGGTCACAGCTCCTTGTACAACCCTTTGATTCCAATCATGTAATTAGGATTTTAACTAAAGCTATACAAAATACCTTGCATTAGTCAAATAAGACATCTTGGACCCGGTTGGGAACCCATCCCTGCCTTGCACCCATAGCTTCAGGGACCAGCACTGGATCCCTGTGACAATGCATAAAACTAATGGGTATGGAAAATGGAGGGATAGATGGATGCACATCTCATATCCACCCAAAGAGAAAAAAACAGATCACTATTTATGGTTAGAAAATCGAAGAGTAGACTCTAGGTCCTAGTTGAACACAGTTGACTTTATTTGTGTTTCCAACTCATTACCAACACAGCAAGATTTTGTCCACAATTAAACACCATATGTTTGCCTCTGTTGTCCGTGAATATATGTTGTCATTGTATAAAAGCACAAACAACGCGTAGGAATGCCTGATTTGCCAAAAGGTTATAAAATAAGAAAAACTTGTACTGTATTACTGAACTCAGACATGATGAAAAATAAAAGTAAATACTGTAGCGTAATACTTTTAAAGGTATACTGTCATGTTTGGATATAATTGTATAATTTCAGAAGCAGGCCCTTATTTAGGGAATAGTGCCAAACGTACACTGGGTTACAACGCTGCATGACTTTAATATAATTTTGGATTGCAGTTGGGCATCAAGTCCATATACCTCAGTGGAATACAGTTAAACCATTTGTGGTGTCACCTGATATGAGGCACTGAACCATTCAAAATTTGCTGATTGGTTGCAGTGCTACTTATAAAAATTGTGCTAAATGTGAACTACACAACAATTTTACAACCTCCTTTGGAGGTAAATTTCATTTTAAGGTGCTTTGCTTAAAATAATTCATTTTCATTGTTCTTTTTAAGATATCTTCTGTATTACATCTCTTTTATAAAGTCTGGAAGATAAAAATCCCCCAGCCAGGACAACCACTTGCTAGTGAAATGTAGAGAGTACCAAATTCAGAGGGCACTCAAATGCCGAAATCATTTCAGAGAATTAACAAATCACATATAGTTAACTTAAACTTCTGTGGACTTTCTGCAAACAGCCACTGCTTTAACCTAAGGGGAAAAAAAAGAATTATGAACATCCATGTAATTATGATGATGCATTACTGAATAGCAAGACCTGTTTGGTACATGTGCATTTATTAACTAGTTTAATAGCATTTTTGACTGATATGCAGTACTGTGCACTAAAGTCTTGGGCCATCAAAGAAAATGATGTTCAGATGATCTTGTCGTTGCTGTAGAACTCGAATATTATGTCTGTCAATGTGTGCCACCTTAGTCATTTCAAAAGCTCTCATAAAGTCACCATAGTATTTGCAGCAAACCTCCAATACACTCAAAATGTTTTTTGACTTGACCCCTACCACGCCTTCTATGGCTAATCAAAACCTCATTTGCTTTTGTTATCTAATTAAATAAATTAATTAAGTGAGCTGGCGATGAAATTTAATAAATGCATGGAACGGCAGAGGTGCCACTGAAGAGTGGTTTGGGAAAAAAGTAGTGTTCATCTAGTCATCCAGGCATCAGTAGCTTTTTGGAGAACAGGAGAAATGCTTATTAGTTGTTATTGTGTCACTTTTAATTTGCATATGTTAAAATGTTAAATCGTGTTTTTTTTTCTAAGCAAATATTCACTTACTACCCAGATAATCTGAATTAAACATTTTCTGATGGCTCAAAACTTTTTACAGTTCAGTATATCCTAGGGTATATGATGTCATACCAATCCTTCATGATGAAAGTTTGTTTTAGTTATTTTACAGCCTTTACTGATCTAAAATAACTTTAATGTTATTTTAAAATCTGTTTTAAACATGTGTAAGTATCAGTGTAAAGCAGGGGTGTCAAACCCCACTCCTGGGGGGCCGGATCCCTGTGTAGCTTAATTCTTTCTCTTTTCCACCACAAATGATTCAGCTCAAGAGCTGTGTGGTAATTAGGACAAGGAGGTGCAAGTAGTTGAATCAGAGTAGACTGTAGTCTAAAATGAGTAGTGCAAAAGTGTGTAGGGCTCCAGCCCCCCAGGCCTGCAGTCTGACACCCCTGGTGTAGAGTACCAATCGTATATGTCAATCATAAACAACCTTTCCAGGTACTTGCTGAGATGGCAGGGCTAGTGGTCTTGACACAGTGGGGGGCCGCTTCCTGGAATCCACAGGAAAACCCTGGTCACGGAAAAGGGGGGGCATTCCATGTGCTCCCCCCACATTGGAGCATACGGAAAATGAGGATGAGGATGCATTCTGCGTGTCTCCACCAACTGTAGAATGGCAACTGTGGTCAGACCCACTGAAGCCACTGGTGCTTCCGCCAGAGGACTCTGAGCCATTCCCTGGAAAATAACGAAAACAGACCCAGATGTCAAACAACCCCCACCCATCGGACAGTGCACGACACCGGATCATAAACATTTAATGCTACGTGGTCAGTTCTGCAATTGATAATAAAGACTGACCCAGGAGGTGTATGCTGTCATTGTCTAGGTCATCCTCCTCCATAGCTCCTTCAGAAATTCCTTGGCTTGACTCTCTTCTCTGGGAATGGCCACAGAGGTAGCTGACGGGGGATAGAGAACCCCGGCCAGAGGATGAGGTGCTTCCAGCTGTCGAACAAGTGCTCCCAGAACCTGTAGAATTAGCATGGGATAACAGAACACGTCCTTGGGGTAACATCTTAGAGTCTGAAATGAGAAGAAAATACATTTTTCTTGATGGGTAACAAAACATATTTCAACACATTTCAATATTTTGCTTGAAGGAAGCAGGGTTAATGGCTGAGATGTTTCTAAAGAACGTGTGTAAACGCACCTCTTCCAGTCGGGACACACTTGATTGCCCTGTCACAGATCGCTTCATCACTGGGCTGGATATCCATGAAAGGTTTGCTCCCCATTCCCATGAAGACTCTCTCCTGTATCCTAAGCTCTGCAACATGTCATAACAACAATTAAACAACAGAGGTTAGCTTGACAGGAAGGGCAGATTAAACGGGGAAGGAGAGCTGGAGCTCTAACTTACCCCTGCTGCGCACTGCTTGCTCCCAAAGGATCTGTTCCAAGTCATTGGCCCAACCCTCCTTCACCTCCTTTTTCTCAGCCTGCAGGACGTAGGTATCCTGTGAGTTCCTACGTCGGAACCAGATCTCAAAGCACAGCCCACTGTTGCCAGAGTTGTGTGTCATCCCAATATCAGAAGTCTGGTCAAAATAAGCACAGGATCAGAATCATACACATGACTTCTGTCATTTACACTAAATTCAAGCAAAATTTCTTTCATTATGGCTTACCTTGAAAGATTGTTTATAAACATAAATGTCATTCCCTATAGTTGTCCTCTTAGTCTTGCTGAAAAGGATGAGTTCTTGGAAGAGGAACACATGGCGAAAGCGTTTCTTTTTCTTGAAGGACACCAAGAATTCATTCTGACGGATCAGAGGCCCCTGTTCCTTCAAATTGACCTGGAACAGGAAAGAGAACCACGGAAGCTTATCGATTTAATGAAGTGGAGCTTCACTTGCCTTGTGTCTGCTCCCTCGCGCCCTAATCACAGACACTCACATCACAGCCTTGGATGTCTTCCATAGTGAGAAGGTCATTCCCATGGCGCAACTGGAAGCAGACGACTTCTAGAGCCGCTTGAATTTCATCTCTCTCACTGCAAGGCAGTGCATCACACTCCCTCAGCAGGTCCTGCAGCAGCAGGTTGTACTTGCTGATCCGCTGTACTGGCTTCAGCAGGTAAGATGACAGATCCATCTTGTCTCCCAGCTCTTGCTGTTTCTGCTATCATTTAAAAAAATATGGAGGTAAAAATTTCAGGTATTAAAGTAAAAATCCATGATTTAGTTTCAACCAACCAGTAAAGTATGAAGAGGCACAATGCCAGAGTCCTCTGGTTGGTTGAAACAAAATCTTGGTTAGGGTTTTTACTTTCTAGACCTGAAATCTCCACCTGAAATCTCCACTGCAAAATGTTTGAGGTTTATTCAAGAGTGCAGAGAATTAACAGTGATGAAAAGGTATAATTGTCTCACTGATTCACAGCCTATCACTCAGGGTCTTTGTCTGCCCACTAGGGGGTGGTAGTGTGCCCCCGTCATTAAATTTGCCGACCAGAGAGGCGCAATGGCTGCTTGCCTGAAAGAAGCCATGGGCATGGTGAATGAGCAGGGCATCAGACTGAGGTTTATTCTTGCTGTAGAGTGCATACAGGCTGAAACTCTCTCCCTGAGTTAGGAAAGAAAGACATAATTAATTAATCTGTTTAAGCAGAGGGGACCACAATTAAGCATACAGCATGTGTGTCTTCTAAGTTGATCAACATGGAAAATACCCTCTCCTGTTTTTGTTTCTCAGTCCAGTCCTCGGAGACCTGCAGACAATCCATGTTTTTACTCCCCATGGGGAGCTACCTCAAATTGTCAAAGAGTGGTTCAGGGAGCATGAGGAATCATTGTCACATATGACTTGGCCACAACAGAGTCTTTACCTTAATCCCACTGAATGTCTTGGAGATGTGCTGAAGAAGACTATATGCTGTATTGTATCACGGGCTATTTGGCAATACCCAGCCTTACATTACTTTTTGTAATTATATTTTTGCCATTTCCACGTATAATGCACCAATTATGGTTTCTTAGCATCCGCAACAAAGTCTTGTTTAGTGTTGTAGGATTAGGGACACATGAATATGGGTCATGGAGGTCGGCATACTCACATGTCTCAGAAAGCAACGTCCCACTCGAAGGGGCTCCTGGAGGCAGCCTTCCAGTTCCTTGAGAAAGAAGTGGCAGTGGAAGTCATGCAGCTTCTCCAGATTGCTGAAGATGCGTCCGCGCTGACCTCGGAGGTCCTGAGGCACATCCGGCCTCTCCAGCAGGGGGTAGTAATGGGTCATAACATAGCTCAGTGAGCGCACATATTCCCTCTCTGTCAGTAGCAGCTCCTCTATTATCCGCCGGAACCTCCTGACAGAATAAATTTCATGGTTACCACACCTACCAAAAGTCCCGAATGGCAAGTCCCTGCAAAACGATTAAACTGGCCTAAAATGGTTTCCTTCAACATTTAGAAGAGATGCACAATTTGTTCAGTAAAGGACACGTGCAAACAAAATTTGAAGGAAACTACTCATTATGAAACGCAAGTTTCTAAATAAATGCCTGCAATATGTCTGCTTAAATTTTATACACATTTTGAGGGATCAACATACCATCCAGGTACAGCCTGCCTGATCATATTCTAGGACACCCGTACTGAATAAGTGGTTAAGCAATATTGGGTAAATATATGGAGTAAATTTACAATGTCATTTATTTAATTAATTGGAATGTATGAATATATTTGCTAATATGAAATAATTAATAGAATATGGATCGTTAATTGTCATTTCTTATAACTGACTTTATCAACTAGGAAACGTATAAAAGTTTACCGATAATAATGGCCCACCCTAGTGTATTTCATCATGTATTCTGAAAATGGGATGAAGAGATGCGACTCACAGAGCTCTGCTGGCTTTGTCCTTTTCTCCATCACATGCTTGGGTGGCCTGAGTTGTGAATGAACATGGGGTCTCAGTCTGCGGACTGCCGGTGGCCGACGGGCAGCTTGAGTCCTCAGAGCAGAAGCTGCCATGCCGAGAGATTTGGAAGCTCTGCGCAGCCTGTAGTATGTGACGAGATGGCTGGGCATGACCCGGAGAAGCGTCTGGGGCTTGTGACCCATGAGATATTGGCCTGGCGGTGGAGCCCTCACTCAGAGACCTGCCTAGGTTTCTATGCCACGGGAACCATTGGCACCTCAAGGAGTCCATGGATGGCACATTCATCTCAACTGCACATTTTGCAGAGCACTCTTTCGGGCTTTTTGTATGGTTTCTTTCCTCTGTTGTCATTCTACTTTCCCCTGTCGCGTTTTTGTTAGCGGCTCTTGTTTTTGGTTCCGTGCGTCCCTCATTATCCAGCTCGAGGGTTGCATCGCAGCTTAAGACTGCGTTAGCCCCGTGGTCTATATGTGCTGCCACTCCGAGTGGTTTGGTGTGGAAGGGGTGTAAATCGGCTAGTGGTCCCGACAAAGCAGATTCCTCATCAACCCCGTCTCTCCTACTTATATCCACTGGCCGTTGGACTTTAACAGGATCCTGCAGTCTCTCTTCCAGCTGCTTGCGAACCTCTTGGCATCTGAGCCAGGCAATATTCCACACTTTCATTCCCCGGGAGCCTTTCAGAGCACAGGCCTGAGTTTTAACCTCCTGGAAGCGCTCCGCTGAAAATTCATCAAACCTTTCCTGGTACTTTTTCAGTGTTCCAAGACTGTTCTTGGCTAGGCAACAGCTGGGCTTTATCTGCTCAAGATATTCCGCACAGTCTTTTGAAACTTCAATGGCCTGGGAAAAAAAATGAAATTGAAATGCTTTATGCGATAAGCTTGTTCCCAAAATCAAAACTCAAGATACAAAAAAAATTACAGCTCTGGCTTAGAGACTCACCTTTTCGCAAAAGTGAAACAAACATACCAAAGTCTTCAGTTCAGTATGACATTGCTCTGCCCGTGATTTGAAATCGGCAAGACTAGACTTGAAAGTATAAAGCATTGTCTGGAAAATCTCTGTTTCAGTATAGGAAGGCTGCAGGATTCTCTCAAACTCTGTCACTAGAGTTGCAGCCTGGCGTTGTCGCTCCTAGAATTAAGCAAGAGGGACATTAGGCATTCTGGGAATTTTTCATTGGGTAGCCTTACTGGATTTTTAACATGGTTTGCACTTCCTTACAGCGGCTTGAGCCAGGAAGGAATCAAAGTTCTGCATTGTCTGCTCCACTTGCTCCAGAGAATCCTCCACAGTCTCTGCCACCAATATTTGCTGTTCCCCCTCAGCACTGAACCACTCCCTGATCTGCATGCAATACAGACACAGAACAGACATGCACTGTTATGAAAAAACTTTGTAAGTTTATGAAGTAATGACCACTGATACAATTACGGTGTCAACAGTAGACTAAGACTAAGGACATAATAGCTAGCAGGTTCAGATCCAGACCTACTTTGGAAACCTGGAGAATATATTTTGACCTGACCTGAAGAGTAAGGGATTGTTAGGATATCTAAATAAAATAAATATTTTAGGTAACACATACTAAATAATGCTGTTCTGTTCTGTAATCTGACTTGAGTAACTGGGCTTTATATACACAAATATTTCTTTACCACAGTATTCCACTTTAATTTATGGTCCATGGGCTTACCTTGATAAATCTACTTTCTAGCTCCCTGAGTTTGAGCAGAAAGTCAAGGTGCTGTAGCGAGTAGTTGGACTTCATCACTAGTGTGTGCACCTGCTCCTCCACATGGTTGTACAGGCTGGTTACCAGCTCCATGGTGTCACTGTTGGGACAGTGTAATTACAAGTATCTGTCTCAGCGGAGGAGGGCCACAAAAGGCGGTCTGGGTAGTAGTTTAAGTAATTGGAGTTGGGATGAAATGTAACAGATTTAAAGTGCTGTGGTGTCCTGTCTTCTCTAAAGTCATTATCGGCGCAAAATGGCTTTCCAGGACTCCACCAGGAACAGTCACTGACCGGTAGTCTTCGGAATGTGAAAATCGAGACTCCTCTCTCCTCAGTCTTGCTAAGATGGCGCCACCTTCCCTTTGTAACGTGACCAGCCTTGTGTCCTCCAGCACCTCCTTCATCAGTGTTTTCTCTTCATGGATACACTTCTCCACATCCTAGCACACACAGACATAGCACTCATTACTTTATATCTGTAGCAAACTGTTGATGACCCAGATGAGATTTCCACAGTCTCAACATTAATGATTTTGAGACACGATTTCAAATCTGCTACTAATGAACGAACATATGTAGATATGCATGTCTATGTACCGTATATAACCATTTCTCCTGTAACGTAATGTGTACCTGCAATGTGTCGATCTTTTTGTTGCCCTCAAATTTCCCAATAGCTCTTTGAAGCAATTTGGAAGCCTCTTGAAGGTCAGACACAAAGGGATCCAGTTTCTGGAACATAAGGTTTTTTAATGAGATACATGTGTAGTCCGCGTCCACCTCGGCAGGAGAGCATTTCTTTGATGTTGCTGCATTATCCTTCATACCTGGTACAGCTTCAGCCAATCAGAATGGCTGTAAGGGAAAGTGCCTTCCAGGCTGGCTGTTAGCTGGTGTCCATCCACAACCTTGTGTAGTGCTTTTAGTGACGTTGCAACTTCCATCTGGTTTAACCAATCCAACATTAAGACCTATTACTGACACAGCAAAGGCAACAGACTATACACTTCATTGACAAATGGCCCTCTCATAGGCCAGAGTTATATCTGACCTGCAGTCCGGGGTGCTTTTCAGGACGAGGGTTTGTGTCTTTGTCCACCATCATGACAATACAATGCACAGCATTGAGGGCTTGCTCCTGAGCCAAAAGTTATAGGTATGGGCATGAAGGTATGACAATTAAACGACACTCTGAAAATCATTTGATACTTGACAAGTCAATGTCCGAACTTCTGTTTGTGAAATATACTTTACTTTATATAATTTATGCTTTCTTTTCCAAAAGCATCATAGTGCTATGATCATTGTTCCACTGTGTTCATCTGCCTGACCCTCCCATCCCCCAGATGCGACCCTAATGTATAGTGCCTGTCTGTCTTGTTAGCCCCAGCCTGGTCAGTGTCGTTACCCATGTTGTTGCTTGCATCAGTGCCTGTATGATACCTGCTTATTGACTCTCTACCTCCTTATGTTTGGTCCGTGTCTCCCCCTGCCCCCAGTTCCCTGTTAGACCCGATGTGGTCTTGTTTTGTTCCTAAATCTGTTTAATTTGTCTTCAAAAAAAACATATATCCCTCTTATATGGCTGCACTTGGGCTGTTTTTCTCTCTGAACATGACACACCGGACTTCACTTTTTACCTTAACTGCCTGATCGACAAAGTGTAATGATGCTTATAGGAAAAAACTAACAAAAAATGCATTGTGTATTGTAACAAAACATGCAAAACTATTGCTGATATGTATACTCACATTTCAAAAGCAAATGTGGAGTGAGTAGAGTTTTACTGCAGTGGATACTAGAGGGAAGCCAACTTACTTGTACCATTAGCAAGGCCTTATAGAATCCTGGGGGTGGGGGGGCCTTTCTTGCATCAACTACAAGGGTCATTCCCAGGTCTGCAATTTCTTTCCTGGAAAACCATACCAGAGACTGTCTCATATGTTCAACAGTACTTTTGGTTTTCTCCACCTCCTAGTCATGCCACCCCACAACACCATAACATCACTTTTTCAGTGTGTTACAGAATGTAACAAGTCATGTATTACTAGATTTTCCTAATAGCAAATGTAGTAGATAAGCTGCAAAGAAATATCATGTATAGCAACCAGAGGAGCTGCATTATACAGTAATTACATGTACTACTTTTTTAAATTTCTAAATAACTGTGTGTTTAATATATAGATGTCACTAAAGTAGAAAACATTGCAATGAATATCAGGTTTTGTATGGCATAAATCACTACAATCCTGGTATGTCGTTATCAATATCAGTGTCATTTATTTCACCTTAACCTTTTTATACCAGTGGGCCATTGTCTTGGCTTTGGTAAAAGAAGGGAGTTGTAAAACCCAACAGAGACAGAGATTAGTTGTGTCCCACCTTGGGATGAAGTAGAAGTGGAGTAGCAACTTGCACAGCTCCTGGCTGGAGGCGGACTGGGACTCCCAGCCCTGGTGATCCCCATAAACCTCCAGGACTGCCCTACCAGTCCGGTCTCGGCTGCCTGAAGCAAAGTTTTCATGTATCGTTACCATGGCAGACAGAACACGTGCACACAGATACAGAACATCTTTAACTTTGAGGGACTTTCCTAAAATGACCCACTTTCTCGTTCAACAGGGGCAGAGTGGGATGACATCATGCAGCAAACCTGCCCCCACAAACCTTCAGCTGAAAATATCCAACAATGGATTTCCATGCCTTGGCCGGCAAAAGAAAAGAAAGGAGTACATGGGAAAATCGGAGACTGTCTGTGTATGATTTTAATTACTGTGCTTGCTAGGGTCGATCGTATACTTTACAGGATCACAGAGCAAAGGTAGAGAATATACAACTCAGCCATGGGGTATTGCACTGTACCTACAATTGTACCTATTGTATATATATTGTATTTATTCATGTATGTTGCATTTATCATTGATTGTGCCCTATGTTATGTGCCCTAACTCTGCAGGGAGGAAAGCACAGTAGAATGTCGTTATCCATGTACAATGACAATAAAGTTTTGAATCTTGAATCTGAATTTGCCTGGGGACAGAACAACAGAACTGTAATGCAGTCTGCATTCATACAGTAAGCTTCTTTGGCTTCAGTGTTTGGAAATTTTCTAGCTCTTTAATCTCAAGTACTGCAAAAGAAATGTTGATCCCTCATTTAAGATATTCAAGACAAGATCCTGGGACGTGTAACTTATTGGCTATTCATACAAAAGGGAACCTTTACCTGGAAGGCATGCGATTCCCAAATGGAGGAGGTGATTGCTAGTGTCTGCTGAAGATGGCCTGGCAGGCAGATATGGGACATCAGCGAGCACTTCTTGGGTCCTGTCAACCTGAGGCGCCTGGACCTTCTTTTGGTGTTCATTCACAGTATGTAAGGCTGTTGTTTCAGCTACACCAGCCTGGACAGCATCTTCAGATAAGGGAGGACCTGGGGTAAATTGTCAACATCATGAAAATCCTCTCTTATAGCAAGCTCTGTAGTCTCCACTTTACAGAATTCGGTTTTCACTTCATAGTTGAGATTAGTTTTCGAAAATAAGTAAATGATGTGTAATTACTTATTAGAAGTTACCGTATTTCAGAATTGAAAAATCTCTGTCTAGTTGTGATTATATGTCACAATATTATGATTTTAAAAAATTAAAACACTGGCTAAAACATCTGAGACCTAATAGGCAGGTTAAGAACATTTTGGAGAGACAGTAGTCGATACCTAAATTGCACCAAACCGTGAACCCAAAATCAAGGTTTGTACCAAACTGTGAATTTTGTGTACCGTTACACCCCTAATCGGTACTGCCTTTCACACTGACATGCTACCAAAATAAATTGCTAGATTGGAAAATAAATAAATATACAGTACATTGTTCTTATAACCAGTTCCAATCTACAATTGCAGTGTATTGCACATAGAAAACTAGGGAGTCTGAAACTCAAACCAACTTCCAGCCTCTTATTCAATACAGTGTCAATGGGAATTCATAATTTCATTTAGATTTAATATATGAATATTTTATTTATCACTTGATATGTACTGGTACCTGGGATGGCAACGGAGTTTTTGTTCAGTCCCATGGAAGGGTGACATTGTGAGTGTGACTTATGAAGCGTGACATCATGGGTGCAGCCTTCAGTCTGCCACCCTGCACAGGCCAGCATGTAGACCTAACCCTAACCCTTCAGTCTGCCACCCTGCACAGGCCAGCATGCAGACCTAACCCTAACCCTTCAGTCTGCCACCCTGCACAGGCCAGCATGTAGACCTAACCGTAACCCTTCAATCTGCCACCCTGCACAGGCCAGCATGCAGACCTAACCCTAACCCTTCAGTCTGCCACCCTGCACAGGCCAGCATGCAGACCTAACCCTAACCCTTCAGTCTGCC
>JAABNY020000108.1:23272309-23291744 GCA_015164015.2 Brevimyrus niger | reverse complement strand
GAAGGGGGGGGGGGGGGGGGGCGGCAGTTGTGCCGGGGGTGGGGTTTGGGGGGGGGGGGGGGGGGGGGGGGGGGGGGGGGGGGGGGCTGGGTATATAGGATCACAAAATGGGATAAGAGGGGCTCGGCGTACAGGCTGCAGTGCAGGCTGCTCTGGCGTCACCTGGTCTCTTTTGAGAACCTGAGCATTCTTTTCTTTGGTGAACTCCACTAGATCCACGTAATCTCCCTCCAGCTCACGGTTGCCGTGGCTGTCCCAGGTGTTGGGGGACACCCAGCCAACAGGCTTCCCGTTTGACCGCACTTGGTCCGCTTTCATGAGCTGGGGGCTGCCACCATCCATGAGGCATTGAGAGACAGTAATGCCATCTTTAGCTGGCGGGATCCTGGTCTCTAAGGAGAAAGCGGAGGGGCCACCTGGCAACCCAGGGGACTCCGGATGGCCATCTGGAGGGAGAGAAATGGCTGCCATGGCTTTGGGCTTGTCTATAAACTCTGGGTTGGCCACCTGCTCCCAAGGTACCTTCACGATGCCTTGGTCAGTGGACAGGAGGCAGTGGCGCAGTGGGGTGCCATGACGACCGTCGTTAACGTCTCTGAGCCACTCCTCAGTGAAGATGCAGGGGTAGGAGGTCTCCGGTATGGGAGTCTCTTCAACCTGCCGGTGGTCCTCCAGAAGGCTCTTGAGGACAATGCGAGCAGCCTGGTCAGCAAAAGGTTCCACCTGCAGATAGAAGTCACCCGGTCGCAGAAGCAAGGGGTTTGGAGCAGCCAGCTGGACCACCACCTTCTCCCGGAGACACAGGGGCCAGCCTTCACAGCGAAACAGCACATCGGAGTACGCCGCCTGCGGGCAGACATTCCATCCATAAAAAGAGAATCTCTACACTCAGCTAGACCTGTGGGCTTGTTACAGTAGCAACACACTGTTAGGCCCAGAAGCAGACTGTATAATCCCAGAGACTGATAGATGAAAATACAATGATTCAGTTTCAGATCCCAGCTGGATGGTTGTATACCCCCCTCTGAAAACACTGGAACAGCAACATCAATTAATTTGCTTTTGCTAAACATTGAAGACTTTTGGGTTTGAGATCAAAACATAAATATGAGACGAGTTCAGAATTTCAGCTGTTTCCTAGTATTTGCATGTAGATGTGTTAAATAATAGATAATAGCTGGTGCCTTTTATACCAGACAACCCAATTTTTAGGTGAAGAATGAACCTGCAACTCACTGATATCACTAAATTGTTGGTTTCTTCTTTTGTGATACTTTTGCATCTAGATGTAAAAACCAAGAAGTAAAATCTGAAATTCTGGGCCCTTACTTCCATTGTGTCTAGCAGTATTCTGCTAAGCTGTAGTGTGCATGCAGTACCCAGCAGATCTTTCGGAAAGACACAGCTGGTTTTTTTGTTTTTGCTAAACACTGACGCCATTTGGGTTTGAGATCAAAAGATTAGAGTTCCGAATTTCAGCTTTAACTTCCAGGTATTTACATCAACTTTAAGACCTGTTCCTATGCTATTGCTTGCTTAAAAACTAGGTGGTGTGATATAAAAGGTGCTATGCTCTATGTTGCATAACAATTCTATATGTAAAGATCAGGAAGAAAAAGGTAAATTCTGAATTTGCCAAAGTGCCAAAGTCATTTGGAATCATCTGACAGGGAGGGAGTACTGTCGAATACCTTAGAATATAACAGCCTGCCTTAGCTGGAATTAAATCAGGTAACCAAAACAGGCTAATGTAAGGGCATCCCGTTACATTAACACAAACAAATGTGGCTTAAACATGAAAGCAATAGTGCTAAAAACTATTCCAATCAAGCTTTGCCATTCAAGCCACAAGAACGCCCCAGGGGCAACCTGATGCTGAAAAAAATGCCTGGAATGTTCGAGTAATGTGCTATTTTCTCTGTCAGGAGATAAAATAAAACTGAGTGTCTCAGGGCAAACTTAGGCTGTGAGCCCAGAGCTTGCACTGGCTAACAGACACAGTAACATCATTGGAGCCTTTTGATCAAACACAATGGACTATTTCTTCTTCTATGAGCGATAAACAAAACCCTTTGTTCATGCACATTATTGAATATCATTTTAGTTATAATCTGCCTGACACAATGAATGTTTGTGCAGCTTCGCCTTTCCATGCTATGTGGGACTGAAATGTGAGACATTTCATATTTACAGCACAGAAACATCATCTGTGCAAAATCAGCTACTTCTTGGCAAAAGACTTTAGTTTTAGTGTTCTAGTGCAAGTCATGGGCAGACCTAATTTCAACAGAAAACCATGGCTCTAATATGAGGAAATCAATGACTGCTTTATTTACTAAAGTTTCTTATGCCAAAGGATGTGCTTCATTCTGTAGCAACTGAAAAACTAGGAAAAGATGGAAATGTTATAACTGATGAAATGTTGTTTCAACAAAGCTCCCAACAAACTGAAATGAAATATGACTCACACATTTCATTGAGACCTACTTTAAAGAGTTGCCTGAAAATTTGTATGTGAGATATGATATATTCCTTCATGTATGCATATTTTCACATAGAAATTCAAGGTTTTAATTGGACCTCAGCATTTGTTTGTAAGGCCTCTGGTGTTGAAGCTTAACTTGCCTGAAATGCAGGAAAGCAAGAATATCACAATAATACAAGATACAATAATACACAATAGTAACACAATAATAATAATAAAATCAGACAATATTTTAATAGTTTTGTTATTCTTCTTGTCAATGTAGTACATACAAGTCTGCTGCCGGCAATAGATTTTGAAGAAAAAAAAAAGCAAGGTAATAGCTTTTAGAACGCTAATTTTTCAGGCAAATGTTCAGGCATAGGGACTCACACAGGCAGCCTGCTGCACGCTCTCCAGGATGTGCTTTGCGGGCATTAGGAAGTCCAGCAGGCACTGAAGAGAGTCACCGTGGTAACGTTCTTCAATGACTCGGAAGAGCTGGGTGAGGACTGTAGGTGCTGTCGCCTCAAAGGGCGGGTAGAGAGCCGAGAGGATCCCTTGGATAGATACCTCCAGAGATTCAGGATTCTGTGGAAGAAAGAGGTGACCCAGTATCATTCATAAGAGCGGAACAACATCTTGTAGAGAAAGTAGTTTAATAAACATAATCATGAACAGTTTGAAAATACCCACAAATGCCTGAATAATTGTAGGGAAATCATTTCAATTCTGTAAGTAATTAGGTTAAAGTTTTAGGGGGGAGGTACTTTCTTTTTAAGAATGTGAATGGACATATCATGGAGAATAGTATCGTGTTATGCCCGTCTAATCCATCCCATATTTGTGTGATTTTTATAAAGTGAATAAACAGTTTGCTCACTGTCCTTGTTTACATTCAAAAACATGTGATTAACAACTTCCTGTCTTCCTGACTGATTAGAGAACAGTAGTGTTATACAGCCAAAGGGCTTGAGTATGAGTATGAGTATATGCACATACATTTGACAACAAAACAAAACATACTGCAGGGCTGCCAACTCTCATGTATCTGGTGTGACACTGATGCTTTCAGACTCTCATGCTTCTGCAATAAACTTATGCCAAGTGTATAATATTCCATTACAAACCTAAAATTAGCTAAATCAAAAGTGTTGGGGTAGTTTGCAAACCATACAGACTATAAGGTAATAAAACTACTACATACATGTAAATGTGTGTGTAGACTTGTCTTGAATTGAAAATCTCACGCCAGCCAACAACTCTGCAATGGTGATTTTCCCCAGGTTTTAGCAAGCCAAAATAATTCCAATGACACAGTAATAATGTATGCTAGTCAATAGCAAGCTAACACAGTACTTGTGTTGAATATAGTATATTTTCATTTTCAAATGCGGCATTTGTGTTAAGAAATTAAAAATACGTTTTAAACCAATATTATACAAACAAGATATCACAGTTAAACTAGAATACTGCTTGAAACTGAAGTGAATGCTTAAAAAATTGTGTTAAGTATGATATATAAAAACAACAGGGTAAAATGTCACAGTTCAATGACCATGAACCTGGGAGGAATAGAGATTGAATGAGACTGAATGAAGAAGGACACATTCACATGATTGTCACATGAACCCATGAACCTGATGATAGGGACATAGCTTGCTTTCTATATTTCTTTTACTGCATTGCAATGAGAAACTTGCGTGAATTCTAGAGGCACTTTTTTAAATCCAATCATGGCACATTGCAATGCTCAATGGACGAGACAGGTGGAACAACACATGCAAGCAATTGAACACTGAGCTTTGATTTCTCGTCTTACTTCCGCATTCGTCTGAAGGAGGTCCAGAAGCAGACATCTAAAGCACAGTGCTCAGGATCTGTTTAAGGGAACACTAGACAGCAAA
Organism: Brevimyrus niger; assembly: GCA_015164015.2. Classification (NCBI taxonomy): domain Eukaryota; kingdom Metazoa; phylum Chordata; class Actinopteri; order Osteoglossiformes; family Mormyridae; genus Brevimyrus; species Brevimyrus niger. The sequence goes on along the minus strand of JAABNY020000108.1, from coordinate 23,287,373 downwards.
GACGGATATATACCATGGTTCTCAGATGCATGGAATTTCCGTTGGCAAATGTATTTATAGATCTACTGCACAATTTAACTAACCCCCAAAACATGAATTTTCTCTCTGAGGTACATTTATGTAATTTCTTCAACTAGGTAAATTGTTGTCAGTAAGTTGTCCACATTGTGTCACTGAGTACACTAAAGTAAGCTATGCCACACACTCATGTTGGAAGAACCAACAATAGCTGTCACATTTAGTGCCAAAAAACCCATGTGTTAGAGTTTAAATGTTTCAATGGAAAAATATGCTTCCTTTCTACTCTACTGCAACTCTACATGCTTTTCAAAGTACAATCAGTTTATTTGAATAGAGAAATACCACCATGATTCTCCCATAAGCCTTAATATATTCCAGCTGTACGTGTGCAGAGAAGTTGTCTGCTGTCCTTCTGGAGACCTTACTCTGAGGGAGTACTTCGGACTCTAAGTCACGCTGCTTTTCCTCCCCTGGGGGTGCTGTGTGTGTGTGTGTGTGTATGGGGGGGGGGAGGGGGCATATGAAATTTAGCCTTGGCCCGGCAGAAGTCGTGGGATTTCGGACGTCTTCTGGGATGGCTGCCCTTTCTCAGCATAGGTGACCCTCTTGATAAACATCACATATCCCTCTTGCATGAATCAGTCTCCTCCAGGCCCCATATACTCTAAGTGAAGTTCATCGGGGGGGGGGGCATTAATGTTGTCTTTATCCGGCTGCACTTCAATCCTTGCCAGCAAGCACTTGGCCCCTTAGCCATGGGTGCTTGTGTCAGCAAGGGCTCTGCTCAGGATGGCTATGAAAGCTTTGTGTTTCCCTTTGTATTTTCATGTCTGTGTTTGCATTAATAAATTGGGAATCCTAGCAACCCTTGCAACAGCCATAGACATTGCTTTGAGATGAGGTTTCCCTTACAATTGACTGTGCAACAAAAGTCACATTAAACCTTGATGCTAATTTCGACCATTTGATTAGGCATGTTTTGCCACATTGTCATAATAATGCATAGTAGGTATAAGTATCTTGACTACTACAGTGCGTGTGCAGGAAATTTTTACAAATCATATGAGCAAAAACAACATTATGTCAATTTATACCACAGGTTTCATAAATACTATTTCCTTATTAGTCCATAAATGTCAGGTGGGTGTTGATTATTTTCAAATAATAGCAGGCAGTTCTGGCAGCCTAGTAATACTTTTATATTAAAAGTTGTAATGTTTAATTGAACATGTTAACACAGAAACCCATGTGACTGTTTACTCATAAATCAGCAGTTATTGTTCTCCTTGGTTTCTGTCATGCCCCCTCATTTAGACCGTGTGGAATCCCCATGTTATCAGTTGTTTCTAGTTCTATATGTAATATAGTTGTTTAATATTTTTTTGCCCATTGGTCGTGGTATAAGTGGGATAAATTAGTTCAAGGTGTGTGGTCAGTGGTGTTGACATTGGGGGAGACCGAATTTTACAACAAACAGTTTAATTTCAGGACGACACTTACGTCATCTGGGGGAGTTGCAAGATGTAAAGATGGCACATAAGGCAGTGTGAGTGTTTGTTATTGTTTAGACTGTGGTATGACGGCATTCGAGCTAAAGGATCATAGTTTTTTACTAGTCTAACAATGTCTTCAAACACCGTGTGTGCCTTTTATAAGGGTTTATAAGCAGAACTCTTATTATTAACTTTTTTTTCCCAATTCATTGACATGAGAATAAAAGAAAACAAACAAACACATTAATGTTACAAAAATTATGAGGACGCATTTAAAACGTTAAACTGCCTGGCATATAATAATTTTAACATGTATGTTGAAACGACAGTCTGAACAACGATACACATCATGTCAATTGCCATCTTAACCCCAACCCCAACCCTAACCACAACCCCCTGATCACGCAAGGTCCATCCTAAAACTGGACGTAAACTTCTTGGCCTAAGAGTATAGTGAGGTCACAGTTCTGCAGCTCTGCAGATGGATGATATTGGAGTCAGGAGCACATCCTGGGAAGCATAGGGCAGACAAAATGGAGGCAAACCTTTGCTATAATCAAGGCATATTTTATTCTTTTTTAATTTTAACTTGTTCTCTAACTATTTTTGATGTGTCAGGCTGGGTGCTCGTCCAACCCTGTCCTATGTGTTCGGTCACAGCTGGTGAGTCTGTTCCCTCTGTTATTGTACTAGGCCCAAGTTTTGCCTGTTACCTGGGCCACTGCATAGCTCAGTCAGTTGAGTACATGGTGCCAAGGCTGTAATCCTGAGTCATAGGTTTATGGCCAGCCTTGTCCCTCCTAGTGTTACCCTTCAGTGGTGTCAGTATCCCTAGTGTTTATTTCCTGGTATGTAGTTAGTTTAGTTTCTAGCATTAAGTTCCTTAGTTTTTTGTGCTTGTTAATTGTTTAGTTTCTCCACCTCTGGCTGTTTCCCTGCACTGTCCTCATTGGTTAGCTGTCTTGATTCACACCTGCCTTTGTTAGTCCTCGTCTGTGTATTTAAGTGCCTGCCTTTGTCCTGCTCCTCAGTCTGCCATTGTGAATAGTACTGTGTGTTTGAGGCTCTTTTGGAGTTCTATTCCCTGTGTTTTTGTTTAGTTCCCTAGTTGCATTTTTTTATTTGTTAAGTTATTAATGATAACTCTGCTGGAATTCTGTCATGTGTATATATTATTGTGGGGACCAAATTTCTTGACAATGTGGTTAAAAATTTGAACATTATTGGGTCCCCACAAGCGGAATTGAATTTTATAATGATCTGTGTGCTGCTTGTATGATTCTGGAGCAGGTGGCTTTGTTCGAGATTTGTATGAAATTAACTGACTATTGAAGTTACAAATCTTTCTCCCTGTCACTCCTAAACAACCACGAGGCTTCTCAGTGGAAACCGGCTCAGAACAGACAGCCTTACGGACTTGTTTCTGAATTACTGTCATGCTCATTCCCATATGTACATTTGGTAGTGTGTGTATTAACTTGGTGGTGAAACAAACAGCCATTGATACAAATGTGCTTAAATACCGCAGGCAATTTATGTTTATAAACAAATATATTATCAGTAAATAAAATGTGTTCAGTTCCTCGGCAAAGATGCAACTCTTTTAAAAATTGTCTCCACTCCAAGTTTTCCTGTCCCATCAGAGCCAGTGACTTGCTATTAAAATGGTGTCACTCCATAAGCATATCTGGCTCGCCCTGGCATCAATGACTGGTTCAAATCCAAACTGAAAGTTGGAGCAGAAGGTGAGTCACAGTGACTCATGTGTATGAGGCAGGTTTAATCTTGACTTCAGACACAAAAAACCAAGACTGTTCCAATCTGCCGAGATGATAAAGCTAAGAAACTGTTAAACAGATTTGAGTAGTTCTCTGCTATAAATGCCTGTGGTTTTTCTTGGGTTTATTTCTTTTTTAAGTAGCTGTGAAACTTTCTTTCCCATCCCTGGTTGCACCAAGGCCTTTGGACTGTGGTGAAATTAGTGCCATTTTGGTACTTTCAGTATTATAAATTGCCAATGGTAGGCGTCCAACAAGAGAACAGAAAGGTCAAGCAAATGGACACACCATTCCACATCACCCACTGCAACTACATAAAAAAGCCACACCATTCCTCATCACAACACTGCAGCTAAATAATTAAAAACAAATAAGGGGATGAGCCTGTGTTTGCAGCTGGTGAAATGTAGCACCTCTTTCCCATGCTCTCAGCATGCTTATCCTCTTTTTTTTAGGTGAGAGAGTGATTTTGTGTGTGTATGTGTGTGTGTACACGTGCTTGGAGGGTGGGTGGCTAAGTGTTTGTCAGAAGGACAGTGCTGCCTTTGTCTTGCAGAGTTTTTTAAGCTCAGCTCAAGTCCTTGGCAAATCCAGCCAAATTCAAGTGAACCAAACTCAAGTTGTCTTTGGATTTGCTGTCGCTTAATTTAAAAAGGAAATCCCTAGATTTGTCCTAAGCATTGCGTGTACATGCACTTAAAGACCATTTTAAAGCTTATAGCTGCCTACTGTATAGTCCATTCTGCTCCTATTATGTTATAGAATGCTATAAATGCCCAGCATGGGTCCTGGTACTCAAGTTTTGCTGTTGTGGCCTATGTCAGTGAGTGTTGTAGAGCTACTGTAGCTAACAGTAACAATACTGTAGTACCACTGTTACTGTCAGTTCCCATTCTCCTTTTGAGTGTTCTCAGGGTTGGTGAAATGCTATCCATCATTCTAACTGTAATCACTGAGCAGCCCAAAAAGTTACATTAAAATTTAAGAAACCAATATAACCAATATAATTGTATGCAGCATATAGCCTTGAAAGTATTTGAGTTGAAGCCAGGTAACAAGCCCATCATTCAACTCTTGCTCAATAGTATTCCAATAAAAACACTTTGTCTCTCATCCTGCCAGCCAGACTTCATCACACTTCCGAAAACCCTCAATCCCTGTGATTCTCATCTGTCGCCAAAGCAAGAATTGCCATCTTTTGCGATCACTGCATGCCTTGATTTGTAAGTCTCAAAACGCCAACAAAGTCCATGTTACATCCTTCCATTCTCTGTCACATGCCATCCTGACCAAAACAAACATTGCGTGCAGATTCAACCCTTAACATTTTAATTAAAATCTTTTACACATTTCATACCAGCATACTCAAAATTATGCTTTTTATTGAGTATTGGATGCAGTTGTAAGTTATAAATTAAACATAAACATAGGTTTACTGGTTATTGAACAAACTCAATTTGGTCAATTTTAAACCTAATGCGGGGAAAATAAATTTTGAACACGTGAATATTATTCTCAGTAAATATTTTTCTAATGGGGCTATTGACATGAAAGTTACACCAGATTTACACAACCACAGGCAATTCACACATGCAAAGAAATCAAAACAAATAAGTCCATGAATTAGGTAAATATAGTGAAATGACACAGGAAAGAAGTATTAAACATTTGAAGAAAAGGAGGTGCAAAAAGGCAACTGAAATCTGTCAGTATTTAGAAAGCAATTCTGCCCCCCATCAGTACAAATTAATATTAGCTGGTTTAGTAATAATTTATAGTCTATAAAAGGTTTATCATTATAAATTAGTCACACAAGAAGCATCTCATGATGGGTAAAAGCAAAGAGCTCACTCAAGACCTCCGCAACATGATTGTTGCAAAACATACTGGCATCGGTAACAGATGTATTTTTAAACTTCGGAATGTTCCAGCGAGCACCATTGGAGCCATAAACCAGAAGTGAAAAGAACATCATTTCACCATAAACCAGCCACAACCAGGTGCTCCTTATGAGATTTCAAAAGAATAATCAGAAGAGTTGTTCCTATAGCCAAGGACCACTCATGGGCAGCTTCAGAAAGACCTGGAATTAGCAGGTATAGTGTCAAAGAAAACATTAACTAATGAACTCAACTGCCATGGTCTCTTTGCATGCTCGCCATGCGAGACTCCAATGCTGAAGAAAAAGCATGTTGAAGCACGTTTAACGTTCGCTGGACAAGCCAATGAAATACTGGGAGAATATAGTCTGGAATATAGTCATTGTCAACAATGATCTCAAACACACAGCTAAGGAAACTCAGTTGGTTTCAGAGAAAAACAATAAAGCTGTTAGAATGGCCCCAGTCAATCACCAGACTTGGATCAAATTGAAAAATTTATGAAAAGAACTGAACCAGAACATTCAAATTTTGAAGATAGTTTGAGCGGAAGAATGAGCCAAAATCACACCTGAGTAACGCATGCGACTAGTTTCTCCATACAGCAGGCATCTTGAAGCTGTCGTTACCAATACTTATTCAATACTTATTTTCCCTGCTGTATGTTAACCCAATAAGCCCGTTAGACTATTAATATGACAGAGGAAATATATGCATCATTCAATGACTTTCTCAGTCAAAATAACTTTTTAAATAATCAAATAATCCTTTTTAAAAATAATCACATTATACTGCTGAGCCTCATTAAAAACACCAAGAGGAAGTTGCAATATTGACTGTGCAAACAAACCAGAAGAAATAAAGACGTTTTCCATTCAACTACTTGCCATTTTTAAATACTGCATGCGCATAAGATGAAAAATATCACAAGATTCCTAAACACAAAAGCCATGCACTAATTTGAAGTGCATTCCTTTCCCATTATAAAACTGTTTGGAGTCATGGAAGAAATAATTCCAGAAATAAAGTTTATGAAAAGACAACGAACTACTGAAAAACGAATGTCATTTTTTCGTATGTAATGCAAAAACATTTACATAACGCTGTGTAACTGTAACAGTGTTGGATACAAAAGTCATCGGACGGTCGACCTGGACTTGTACTGGCATCGTTAAACCTGAGCACCAAATGGAAGAGTGGCACACAGAATACAACCTGCACTTCTTTGCATCCAGGACAAGAGCAGAGATTTGTGTTTTCACTCACATTTGCATGCAAGTTCAACAGGAGCGCTGCCGTAACACTGACGTAGTTTTCAGTGTAACCTCTGCATTCTTACAGTGATGTACTCGTACACACAAAGCACGCACTATTTCTTCTGGGTGCACTTTCTGCTTGGGCCAGGACGGGATGCAGAGGGACACAGTGACTCCTTTCAGGACTGTGCATACCCAGCAGGTCTGTGTGAAGGGGGTTTTTCATTGGGAACGCCAAACAGATTCCATGGTAAGAGTTTGCATGCCAAACCTGCTGTTGACACCATGCAAACCCTGTTTATTTCCTGCTGAACTCGACCCTTCTCCCCCCAGCCAAACGGATCTGCAGGTGCGTCCCGATCCCCAAACAGCATATATTTACGGCATTGTCACAAACATTTATTACGTTTTCCAAGTGGACAGTGAAAGAAAAGTAGCTGAAACCTTCACTAAAGGCTTGATAACCTAAATTTCCATCGTACTCTGTAATTACAAATAATGAGCTGGATCACAAGAATTCCCTTAATTCAATTTAACAGAAATGCACCAACTTCAGCATGTCTGTCAGGCTGCAACATGGTTCGCATGCATGCATCTCGGGCTTAGGGTGTTATCTCTGCAGTGGATGTCTAGCACAACAAGAGCAATGTGGTCTAACTAAAAGGAGACCCCAATGGCTGAACTGGCAGACATCAGGACAGATTTATTGGTGTTTCAATGCTGAGGCTGCAGTGAATTCTTCCAGATATAAACAAATAAAATGTGTAACATTTTATTGTTTGGCGCATAAGTTTAAGAACCCTGAAGCAAGTTTAGAGAATTTGCCAATAAATCCCATATAGCTTCACCATAAAAGTACATTCAGACATAGACAGAGATGTAACCTAAACAAAATTCAAAGTTCTCTTGGCAAATTGCCCAGAAACAGCTGCTGACATTTTTTATATGTCAGTAAGGAAGTAGTGGTTGGGCTTACTTCCACAAATGAGGCCAAGAGTAATCTTAGGAATTTGCTGAAGGTAACTGCGCCCTCCTGACATCTTTTCAGATGTTCGTGCAACATCTGATACTTATAAACATCTTCTAATTGCCGATTCTGGTCAAGGTCATGAAGGGGTCTGGAGCCTATACCAGACAGCACAGGGACCAAAGCTGTCCAAGGCAACCTGACGAACCCACATGACACAGAGGGAACAGGCAAACTCCACCTACAGAGCAGTGATGGGACTCAAATCCCCACTGAGTAACAATGGCACTTGCTGAACTAGCATAACATGGTTTCGCCTTAGGGAAGCCCATGTCAATAAGTGCAGGAATGTGGATTCAGTCAGAGCTCCATCATACATGTACTCCACCACAAGTGGCACCTGGCTGAAGATGACCTTGGTGGACCTAGGCAATTCTTGCAAACACAGGTATTAATTACTCAATTACTATAATTCTCTAGCAAATGTCACACATTAAATACCGTAATAAGACATAGAACAGGTTAAAGGAATTAAACTTTTTACATTTGTATGAAGCACTACACTAATTAGAATAGATGCATTCTTGGCCCAAGACACACTAGAACTGGGGAGATGTGGCGACCTGCCTTGTTGTCTCTTTATACCTAAATGCTCGTCATGTACTTCAGATCTTTGGCATCAGTGTGATCAATAAACAATGTCCATGGTTGGAATTTTTTTTCTTTTTCTTTACATAAGTACAGACTTGCGTAAGCCAAGTTTACGTAAAGCTGACGTTTTGTCTGTATGCAGATTTGTCTATCGTGCAAAAGGGATTGATTACATCCACCCAGCATAGGGCATTTTAAAGATATGTGGAGGTTTTAGACTTTTGATTCAATTCTGGTGATCTTGTGAAGAAGATGCGTTGATATGCTTCCTCAGCAGGAGGCAGTGTTTGAGCTCTGCACCCGAAGTCACCATAGCGGTCAGAGGACCAGGTGGCGAAAAGACTATAAGAGTAGATCAAATTCATCAGGAGTTTTTGAATGCACTGAATGTTAATAGGTTGAAATGGCTGACATGCATTTCGGTGCTGCATAAATGGTGGGTTAAAGTGTCTGTAGACTGTATAACATCAGTGGCAGCTTCTACTTAAAAATGAAGGACTAGAGGGTGTGTTCCAGCTACATAAAGACCATTATATCTGTCTTGCTGTGGAGAAAACAAAGAATAACCGTCAAAGAGTGAAGATGTGGAGATGGAATAAAGATTGCAGAAAGACATCTGACAATAGATGTGGTAGCAGATGTGTACATCAGAATCGCGCTTAACAAAACAAGATTGCTGGGTTTGAGCAGATCCAGTGAAGTGCATGATTTACAGCTCTTCACTTTAAAGCAGCTTATGTCAGGGTCTTCGTTGTGCAAAATTACAATGATCTCCATTTCTGATAATTTCAGTCTATTTTTGGACAAAGGGCAAAGAGGTTACATCAATGAACCGACTACAGCCATAAATGCAAAAACACAGAGGTACAGTTTCAAGATTGAATGGTCGGTATTTTCAGAATTAATTCTGCATTTACAAGGGGATACGCTTTTATCTTTGTTTGCTTGAATAAAATTTGAATTAAGGTATATAGTTCCAGTGTTAAACCTCTAAAAACAGTGTGTTCAGTCTTACTAGCTTGCCTCACCTGTGTACTTGTGTGTGTTCACCTGAAAACAAACTTACACACAGAGTGTTACAAACTGGTCTGTTCTGCAACGTCAGTGAAAAGGCAGGATAAGACATCACCTCACTAAATTAACCTGTGCATTTAGTGACCTAAATGAGTACTAGCTTCCCTCAATCACATAATTCTCCAACTATGACAGAGGACTGAAATTCTGATAATTACATATAAATACACAGTGGCTACATATTTTCACTATGTGGTCAAACTTTGCTGAAAAATTTTCTGGACAAGTTGAAGATTATCTGCAGCTTAGTGATAATGACTTTTCTATAGATATTTCTAATAGATATTTCAGGTGTTAGAGGGATACTATGATCTTTATTTGACAATACAGTACCACATCCTGCAGTGACTGAAACACTAAAGTTTACTCTTGCAGGAATGGCAACCGAAATGTGTAACCTGAAAGCAAAATGTTTACTAGTAGCTGCAGTATGATTACAGCGCATCATGTTGAACCTGTTAAACATAGAACAAAATGTGTACAGGATTCTGTTAAACAGGGAAAAGTTCCAAACAAACTTGTATAGTAAACAAATATAGTACCAAAAATGAAGTTACCATTTTGCTAAATTGTTGCTGCCGTCTCTTCCAAAGTGGTCATCCTTCTCTGTCTTAGTTATGTTCCTTGGGAATTTATTAGTCCAGTGTCCATCTTGAGCAAGACCAAAGACATATTTAACTATAATGAAAACTCCAGGGTAGAGCAGGGAGGTGTCATGCACTCCCCAGGCGAGCCCTCATTATATTACAGCACTCCGTTGTGTTTAGAGCAGACCAGCACTGCGTGGTCACCACTTGTATAGCCACTCTTACTACACACCATGTTATTTCAGCCAATGAGCAGCAGCAGAGCATGTCTGCAAGTGCATATTGAAGGGTGAGACAGGGGCAGAAGAAGAGAGTGAAAGAAAGGGAGGGGGAGAGAGAGACGGAGGGTGGCTTTCAGAGGAAATCCCCTCAACCCTTTTTAGTCTTTTCCAAGCAGCAACTCGAGACCTCTCCCTTTCCCTCGCTCTCTCTCTCCCTACTTTCCCTTGCTCTCTCCCACTCTCACAAACACTCCCCTATTCCCAACTGTGTCGACGCCAAAGCGAAATCTGAAACCATCTGCCACGCCCACATCCAGCAGCCCCCACTCCAGCCATTCCTTTGTGGGGAGCGTTTGTCTCATAGGAGCCCAACGCCATTCCAGGGGCTCATTCACCACCTTGCCCCTACGCCGCTTTGGCCGCACAGTAACAACACGCTTCGTGTGTGACTCCAATGTCCATCAAAACATGTTCCGGGCCCTTCAGAACTTCTGAGTGTGTGAGAGGGGTAATGAGGCAATTCTTTCCCAGACCATCAGATTCGTGAGAAATAACTTTGGAGCTCTGGTGGGGGGGGGGGTCGATGGGGGCTTTACAATTTAGACACTAGTTACGAGGCATGTGGTGATGAGAGATGTGGAGATGTGTGAGGAAGGGTTATGACTGTGTTTAATCCCTCGTGACCCCCCCCCCCCCCTAAAAGGAATATATAGGAATTTGCTGTGGCATTTAAGGGTGAAAGTTGTGACAGTGTAGAGATGACTGCAGCACGGTAACATTAATGGTTAAAATATAGTTTAAAAAAAAAAAAACACATGCATGCACACATCTGCTTCAGGCTGGTGATTATATTGCTGTATCTTTAGCTATTCATGTAAACTCTATGTGCTGAATCCACTCTCTTTCAGACTGTATATTGATTTTAGATACCCACAGGACCATAGAAAAGAGGTCTACAACCATTCCTAGTCAACTTCTTTTGCAGTAAGATATTTATACTTTCAGTTTTCAGGTGTCCTTATGGTTCATACATTTCTGTTCTTGCGTTGTGTATCATTTTCATCCCACCACTCAGATTCACTCAGTAGTCGCCTAAATCAAAAATACTGAAACTTAGATTAATGTACCCATTCCATCCTAGTTTTGTAAAATCAGTACTGAAGTGTTATCCCATTCTTGGCCCGCCACACGATTGCTGCAGTTTGATCACGAGATTTAGAAAGGACAACCTGTGCCCTCCATGGTGTCCAGATGTAGCCTGTAGTTTATGCATCATAAGGCAGATGTTCCTTCTCCCCCACAATATGAAAACAAGAGGCAGATGTTGTAGATCTTGGCTCTCTGCAAGCACAAGAAGCTACAGCAGTGCTCAGCTGCTTAAGGCGATGGGGGCTTGTGTGACCAGAGGGAGGTCACTGGACTTCCAAGAACACTGAATTCTGGGATAGCTGTGGGTGGCCACCAGTGTTGTCTGATGCCCCCAGTAATGGGACGTATCTGCAGAAGGGAGCTCAACTACATGCTCTGGCCAAACTGACCGGAGAAGTGGCCACCCATTATTAACCTAATTAATTCCATGTTATGAGAGAATTAAGATGAAAATCAGTCCCATCAGATTATTGAGTGGCAAGTGAAAGAAAACGCAGGAAAGTAAAATCTGCCTTTGGAAAACTCCAAAAAAGGGAAATTTTGTGACAGTCAGCCCTGTGCCTGAAAGCTAAGTGAAAAACAAAAATGAGTGTCCCCCTCCTAGCTATCGCACAATGAGTCCTACTGAACAAACATGAAGCATTTTCCATGCTGGCCTGGCCAAATAACCTCAGTTTATGACATTGTGTCTGTAAATCATACACAGTAACTTGCAGCATATTAGAAGAAAAGAAAGACATAATACCCCCTCCCCCACCCCCAGGAAGTGCAGAGATAACACATTCTCTGGAAGTTACGTGTTACAAAGCTCTCCATTTTCATTTATGGGTCCTTGCCCTCTCCCTGAGACATTCCGTGAGGCCCCTATTGCTCTGATACAACCTGTTTAGTCTGCTGGCTGAGTTATCTGGTGGGTCATTTGCAGAATCAGTCACAATATGCAAATATAGGTCCCAGACAGGAAGTCACCCCAGTCAGACTTATTAGGACTGCAGCTGGGTTACTTCATCACTTGTTTGTTTTTCTGTAACTGCTCAACATACAACAGAGCTGCACAATGTCCGTTATTAATATGGACATCGCATGATATACATATGCAATAGGCAGCTGGGTTAACTCAATAAGTTGAGTTTTTTAGTCATGTATTTTTAATTTTATTTCTTTTCACCATTATGGAGTATATGTTAACAAAACATTCTAGTGGTTATTGCCGCTGCTTTTGCATGAGCTCTGCAAACACTCTCTAAGCCAATCGTAATCATTTCCATCCTTGCTGTTGGACTCACTCATAGATAGTTTGGCGCATTTGTGAGATATTTAACAAAATGCGTGAGGAGAAAAATGAACAATTCTTCATTAGTATAAATTCACCTTCCGCTGTATGGAAATATTTTGTATTCCACAGAGACGATATTGAACAAAACCAATTGGCATGTTGGCGCTGCTTTCTGTCTGTTGACATAACCCACAGCAACACTACAGACTAGTCTGACCAACCCTGTTCGGACATAATACGTTTGATTTAAGCTAAACTTTATTTCTGGTAAGTTTCAACGTTTGTTTTGTAAATACTGCAATATTAATCGTGAGCATTTCAAACATCACAATGTATTTTTTTTTATCCAGCCCTATTGTGCAATATTTCATACAAGGGACCAACAGAGACCCAAAGCATTCATAACCTCCTAAATACTCGGATAATAAAATCATTACAATTCATTGATAAATGTTAAAGCAGCCAGCTGGGTTACAGTAAAGGTTACTGTTCTCTGTAAGGGGGCGAACCTGAAATGCAGAGAGATCGTATGAATTAGTAACTTCTAGCTATCAACTTTGAGTGACTCACTTAGACACATAATCACTGAAAATAATCGCTTATGGTATTTATTTTTCCAGAAAAGTGAAGGAAACCAAAAAGCCCTCCAGGTGATGAAATTAAACATGCTATTTAATATTTAGTGGGAATAATGAAATGTTTTTGCTGGCTGTTCTGTTATCCACTATGATCCTTCACATCTACAGAAATTCTACAAATTCGTCATAAAAATAACAGTGTATATGAAACATATAAGACTGCTCTGATTGAAAGTCTTACCTTTTACTGCCAGAAATGCAGTCTTACGCTTTGAAAATTCCACTGTTGACAGTGCCGCAAAGTGCTTTTGGCTCATGAGTAAAGGGGGCTTTGGAAGATGAAAGAGCGCCCCCCCCCCCCCCAAGCCGTGCTGATCACTCCTGGCACCCCCAACAACACACAGCATGTGGCTCTCCTACTGAGAAACACCACATGGGCTGCATTTTTGCTGGCCTAACTGACAGGCAAAAACCTTTTCTTCAAACATGAGACTGGCTCCTCGACAGGGAAACGAGGGCCGGCGACTGTTTGAACATCACTGGTCCCTGATGTTTTGTGGCTTTTGCTCAACATGGTTGGAGGACAGCGGGGCTTTAACATTCAGCTTTGGCATTTTTTGTTTATCATATTGCATTCATTCAAAGTACAATGTCCCACCTCTCACTTACAAATCCTGTCCCCAAGCATAACCGCTGACTTGCCATTACAGGAGGAACTTCCTCAGTGTCTCCAGCCGTAGACAAAAACACAGGCCTGCTTCTGTGTTAAGGAATGTGGTTTTGTTTATTATGATAAATAAAAAAATATCAATCTGTGGATGTAATTAAGTTTGAGTATCCACCTTTTAAAGCATGATTGTTCAGACTAGGGCAGGAAAAAAATTATGTGTATCAATTGTGTGATTGATTAGCTAATGAATTAGTTGAACCCTAAACAGGGTTTAAAGAAAGGTACATGTGTATTTTTTACATCAAAATTGTAATTGTGTAATTGTGCTAAAAGCTGTTGTAATAACAGTGTCGAGAATCTCCATTTGAAGTGACAAAATGGCATAGAACCAAAGGTGTGCTATCGCTGCCATACTAAGCTTGTGCAGACCATGACCATCCTCATCCACGGTCTTTTGTACACAAGATGCAGACTGTAATGGCACACAGAAGTGAAGTATGAACTAGGCGTGACACACTAATGTTAATGTTACTAGGTACTGATGTCATTACACATCATTTGCACAGCAGACCACAAAAATTCAACCACTTGATGACAAAATTTATTGTAAATTTTTATTACCGATTATTATTGATGTTATTGCTTAGTTGTCGCAGCCATAGTTCAGAAAATGTGAAAACTATTGTCCTGGAGGAGAATAACACATAACAGAACTGCTGGTGTGGAAATCCCGAACCTCAGCAGTCTGCTTGTTTGTTTAAAAAGCTGTAAAACTAATTCTGGCTTTGGCAGGTCATGCTGGACCCACAGTAAACTTAGGCATCAGCAGTGGCTTTTGAGACACACCCTAATTTTTGGGAAAGGAATGGCTGCTTCCCATCAAAGGACTGGAGACAGCCAGAAGTGTAAAATTTCCTTCCAACCTGCACACATCCAGCATGCAAGCTGCATAACAGACCGCTCATCAAACTGTGCTTATTCTAAACAAAAATCGCTAAGCTGGGACCTCCGTGTCTGAAGTCTGGGATCAGCTACAAGACACAATATGAAAAACTGCTCTCATAGGGAAAAAGCTTAGCAAAAAAAAGCAGTTGAAATGCATCTGTGATTTTAAAAATTAAAATGCTTGAATGTAACAGCTTAACAATATTGGCAAATGGTGATGACAGTGTTGAACAAAAAGCTTGATCTCAGATGGAAGCCTAAGTTAAAGGTAAAAATAAAATGGATGGGCATTATTGTTCTGCAGAAAAAACAGGTGTTGTCTTGTGATTGTAAAAAACATCTATCCATCCATTTTCTGTAACCACTTATGCTATTGAGGGTCATGGGCTTCCAGAATTTATGGGCACAAAGCACCAGGATGTCTTTGGACTGTGGGGGGGGGGGGGGGGCCAGAGCCTCCCGAGGAAGTCCCCCGATGACCCGGGAAGAAGACCCCAACTCCTCCAAAGAAACCCTGG
>JAABNY020000108.1:23247431-23261382 GCA_015164015.2 Brevimyrus niger | reverse complement strand
GGGGCAACATGAAGGTGAGGCACGAAAACGGTGATGACTTCAAAGACAGGACTAGGGAAACAAATGTAAATGTGGACTGAAATACAGAAACTTAATCAGACAGGACTAGAAACAGCTGGTAACATAGGGATTCCACACGGGGTTAACAAGGGGGCGTGGCACACAGGAGGATCAGACGAGTAGGGTATGACAATTATTGAGTTACACCTATTTCTTGTTTGCACTGCTTGTCTGTGTGTTTTAAGTGCCTGTGGCTGCTCTCTTTTCTGTCAGTGTTCATGTTCATATTATTGTGTGTTATTGTGTGTTGTGTCTTGTAGTCCTGCTCCCTGTGTTGCTCTGTTCCCTGGTGAGATTATTTTATGGTTTCATTAGTTGGTTTTTTTCACCATAGGTTTTTGACCCCTTCAATTTGTGCCCTTCCCTAGTGTGTTCTGTGTAATTTATTATATCTTTGTTTGTCTCTGAACTTTCTTTATGTTTGCACTGGGGAATTGCACTACTCTATGGGGTATTTAATGGCTTAATCTCATTCGGTTGTTCCTCTGTTTTGAATGAAGTTTCTTGGTAGTTGGATTACTTATAATTGAAGCCCATGCCTTGACTGTTGCTTTGAAAAGTTTGATTTATTATTCCACACATCAATTTTTATACCATTTTTAATCATTTTTTTGTGAACAGTTGGTGTCCTCCCCATAACGTAAATATATGGGTGTTGATTCTGGTGAAGCATTCCAGTTAGATCTTAAATTTGGCTTGAAGTGGCAGTATTAAAGGGAATAAAAAAAAAAAAAAACTTTAAATTTCACAACAGGATTTCTGCAGATGCCCTTCTGTAACATTCCTGAAAAAGATGTTTTTAATTGAAGCTTAAAAATGGAAGCTTTTCAAAGTTGCTACACTAAATGCCTACACTGAGCAACCTGTTGGCAAACAGGCAGCAGAATATTGAGGATACTATAATTTGTAGAGATATTTGGAAAGGAAGCCTATTAACTATACATTACAATACTCAAGACGTGTAGTGATGAAACATGGATTAATGTTTCAGTACCAGTAACACTGAGGAAGGAACAAAAGCTGGCAGTTCTGATATTAAAATGTTAAATCTTTAATAGAAGTGGTAGTTTAGCACCACCTATTGGAAGCCTGTAGAATATTCTTCTCATCATTTCCTGGCAAAAAAGTTGTCTTAATGTAATGGAAGCTGTTATGCATCTATAGCATCTATTTATTGATACATTTCCATCACCTTTCATCTTCACAGATGCAGTAGCATCGTACATATAGTATGTATTCATTTAGTTTAAACTTCTTATTTATGTATGTTATTGTTAAAAAGTTAGATGTCTAATAAAAAATCATAAAAAATGGTAGGTCTCTCTTGGGCAACGAGTGTTGCTGGTCACCTCTACAATTAAAATTAATGTTAAGTAGTCCAAATATTAAAACAAGGGAAGGTGTTTATCTGGCTGCCAAAGCACATGGGCTGTGTGGAGGGCAGCAAACATTAGTGCTACCAAGATAGGAAAAACGCTATTCGAACTAGCGAACTAGAAAACTAATACAGGACAGAGAGGTGACAGGCTGATTAAAGATTACCCCATAATTACAGACTGTTGTTGAGCACACTACTAAGACCCAATTCTCAACTTCACATTAAAATCCGACTAGAAGACTGAGGCAGGTGATATGGAGGTGACTGTATTGGTATTGCATGTAATTGTGTGTCGTCAGTATAGTAATGAAAACTGAGAACATAGTGATGAACGATATGACCTTACAGGAGCACATAAACACTAAAGAGAAAAGGGCCTAAAACAGACTCACGGGGGATGCCTTGAGTGAGAGGGTTTTAATGTCTTGGAGGATGCAGAATGCTGATGGTCAATAAAATAAAATGTAAACCAGAAAAAAACACCACCACCAATATCTGAAAGTTTGAGCAGAATTTTGTGGTTTACACTGTCAAATGCCGAGCTAAGATCGATGAGAAGTACGCCGACAGTCTGTATCCTCAAGTAGATCATTAGCTACCCCAGGCAGTGCTGTTTCAGTTCAGTGAAGGGCTTTGAATCCTGATCAAAATGGTTCATACAGATTATATGCACTTAAGTGATCTTTATGTTGAGCGGCAGCAATTCCAAAATCTCAGCCATAAGCGAAAGATTTCAAATGGGTTTGTGGCATTTTATCTAAGTCTAAACCAGGATTCTTGACAGCAGCAGCGGCTTTCAATTGAGGTTGGACAATATGGGGGGCATGGGAGCTGAAACAGTGTTAAGACACTCCTTGTTACCTGTAGAATGTGCAGAATATAACTGACAAAAAAAGTTTGATTTCAAGACTGGTTCTACAATAAAAGCAAGACTGATAGGAATGCCATATAATAAATATAAGTATAATAATAGTTTCTGGCTATTTCATAAGCACCTAATTGTTCCCAACCTAATGTGCCAAGTACTTACACCTGTCTGTTGTTGTTATCCATGTATACAGTATATGTGTCTGCTGTAGCCCTCCACCCATGATCGGTCATTGCAGTTGTTTGCATTATCTGCAGTGAGTTAATGTTAGTCCAATCAATACCCTGTGTGATGTAATCCCTTTGTCTTAGAAAAGTCCTGGTTCTGACACACAGGACCGGGGATCAAGGAAATTGGATACATAAAACGGACAAAGTACACAGGACCTGTGAGTGGGGAAGCAAGACCAGACCAGACGAGACATCAGCTACACCCAGGGAAAAGAACAGACTGGAGAAGGTTGGTACGTAAAAGGGAAACTAGGACCGATGGTTGGAACATGAGAAGGAGGCTAAGGTGAAAATGGGGAAGACCAGAGCGGGTTGGATATGACCAGGAATAAGAATTGGGGACCATGGCTGACTTGGACAGAGAAAGGGGCGAGGAACAAAAGACACCAAAGAGCAAAAGAAGTATGTACAGGGCCGAACACCGGTCCATGGACCATGGAAACTCCCAGGGGTCTGGCCAATGGGCGTGGTCTGATCTGCCCTGGGCTGAGACTCAGGCGTGGGTGTAACTGAACCGGTAGAAGACAAAACCACTGACACGTCGGAGTTCCGTGAAGGATTAGCCCACCAGCAGGGAACCCAGACTGTATGGACAGAATACATGTCACTGGCAACCCTGCCAAGACACCAGCACCCAGCAAGACTTTCCCTCATTAGTAATTCTTCCTTTTCCACTTGTTTTGATCCCTCCCAGCCCTTTGATTTTCCAATACTGTGTATTTTGTGTGCAGTAAAGCCAAAATCTTCAAAAACTTCCAACCTGTTTGTGGATCATCACTCCCTCCTGAAGTCCAGCTGTGACAGAGATAGAGGAGGCTTAGCAGAAAAGCACTGATATAAATTCTCAAGTTTCGACTGGAACATTTTCAAGATTGTATTACGCAGCTCAACGGGAGCAGGAGGGGTTTTGGCAGGGGGCAGGCGAAGGTTATTAATAGTGGAAAAATTGTTTTAGGCCTAGAAGTCACATTACTAATGAGTAGAACTATACGATGAGAGGGCAACCATAAGAGCAGCTCTGTATGCCTTCAAGTGGTCAGAATAAACCAGAATATGAACAAGCAGGCTGTTGTAGCGGAAAGCACCCGGAGCGCAGACAAACGCACGAGAAGCCGGGGATCGAGGAACACGGTGTTAAATCCACAGAAAGGCAGGCAATGACGCATTGACAATACAATGACCGGACTGGGGAAACAAACGGAAACGTGGACTAAATACAGTGGACTAATTGACAACGATCGGGAACAGCTGGTGAACACGGGGAATCCACACAGGGTTAACGAGGGGGAGTGGCACATGAGAGGCGCGGACGATCGGGTCATGACACAGGCCTCTTTTCTTATAGAGCCTCTCAAAGCGTAGCTCTGCTTCTTTCATGGTATATATGTGGTGCCCACAGAAAATGCATTAGTATACAAATATCAAAATGAGCCTAACAAATAGGACAATATTTGTCTGTACTAAACACTAAAAGGGAACTCTTACCTTTTTTTTAATTTCCATAATTGAGCGGAGACTCTTATTTTGATGCGGGAAAATCGCATATACGGACGTTATCTGCAGCTGCCGCTCATACGTACAGAGGAGCTGGCAGAGACGAGACGCGATTCCAGACTCTCCTTTGTTTTCCTGTAATTGCAGTAATCTGGCTGTCGGGTCTCCGAAGGCGGGATTTGCAACATATACATTATATTGCCAAAAGTACTTAGACACCTCTCCAAATCATTGAATTCAGGTATTCTAATCTCTTCTATAGCCACAGGTGTATAAAATCAGGCACCTAGGCATGTGTGACGTCCCGCTCCCAATGATCCTAATTGTGTGCCACACCCACCTCGTTGCCTCCTGTTTTGCCCTGATTATAGTCTCCTGTTGCTTGTTAAGTTTAGCTTGTGTTTTGTATTTAGTCTGTGTCTCAGTCAGTCTTCCCCAGATTTGTCATTGTTGTAGTATTCTTGTAGTATCTCATAGTCTCGTCTATATGCGTGAGTACCCTGCTTGTGTCTTTACTATTAAAACCCCTTAGTTATCCCTTCCTTTGGATTCCTGCCTTTTGTGTTTTGCTACGCTCACGCCGGAACGTTACAGCATGCAGACTGCTTCTAGAAATATTTGAGAAAAAGGCGTCGCACTCAGAAGCTCATTGAATTCAACCATGGTACCGTGATAGGATTTCACATGTACAGTAAGTCCATTTGTGAAATTTCCTTGCCTTTAAATATTTCACTGTCAACTGCTAGTGGTATTAAACAAAGTGGAAGCAATTGGGAACAACAGCAACTCAGCCATGAAGCGGTAGGCCACGTAAACTCAGAGTGGGGACGACGCATGCTGAGACACACAGTGTACAGAAGTCGCCAACTGTCTGCAGAGTCAATAGCCACAGATCTCCAAACTTTGTGTGGCCTTCAGATTAGCTCAAGAACAGTGCATAGAGATCTTCATGGAATGGGTTTCCATGGCCGAGCAGCTGCACCCAAGGCTTACATCACCAAGTGCAAGATTGCAAATGGTAATCATTATTTTAAAAGTAGTTGAAACAAAATTTGATTAGTTTACAATCTGATATACCAGTATCAATCAGACAAAGACTTTCTGAATACCAGATGAACAGACTATGACCTTTAACATGGGTTGGGAAACCCGAATCAGAATAAGCTTTATTGCCAGGTACGTTAACACATTCAAAGAACTTGTTTTAGTGACAGAACTCTACGGTGCAGCAGAATGACAGTGACAAGACAGGTAATAAAAAGAGTTACAGTATATACAGATATACAAAATAGCAAAAGACATTCCAGTGTGACCAGGTATGATGTTTGTATAGGTATGTTGATATGTTCAAATATGAAAAGTAAATGTGTGTGTGTGTTAATTTATTTTAGCGTTGTGTGTGCCACGTGTATTGATAAGTGTTCATGACAAGTGTTCACGACATGGACTGTCTGGGGGAAGAAACTGTTCCTGCGTCTGGTCGTTTTAGTGCTACTGTAAGTGCTCTGTAGTGTCGACCAGATGGCAACAGATTAAAGAGGGAGTGTGCTGGGTGTGAGGGGTCCAGGGTGATTTTCTTAGCCCTTTTGCTCTCTCTGGATAAGTACAGATCTTGAAGAGTGGGGAGGGATGTTCCAATGATTCTCTCCGCAGTCCTGACTACCCTCTGCAGTCTTCTAAGGTCAGCTGAGCCGAATCAGACAGTTATAGAAGTGCAGAGGACGGATTCAATGATTGTGGTGTAGGACCGTATTGGCGACTCCTGTGGCAGGTTGAATTCCCTCAGCTGACGAAGGAAGTATAACCTCTGTTGGGCCTTTTTCACAATGGAGTCAATGTGAGTGTCCCACTTCAGGTCCGGGGAGATGATGGTCCCCAGGAACCTGAATGACTCTATTGTAGCCAGAGTGCCCATGATAGTGAGTGGGACGAGAGCAGGGGGGATTTCTCCTGAAGTCCACGATCATCTCCACTGCTTTGAGCGTGTTGAGCTCCAGGTTGTTAAGACTGCACGAGGCAGCCAGCGTTTTAGCCTCCTGTCTATAAGCAGACTCATCACCGTCCTGGATGAGACCGATGAGTGCAGTGTTGTATGCAAATTTCAGGGGCTTGACAGAGGGGTCTTTAGAGGTGCAGTCGTTGGTGTACAGGGAGAAGAGCGGTGGGGAGAGAACACAACCTTGAGGGACGCCAGTGTTGGTCATACGGGTGCTGGATTTAATTTTACCCATTCACTAGCTGTTGCCTATCTGTCAGAAAGCAGTAATCCATGACAGACAGAGCTAGGGACAGAGAGCTGGGTTAATTTGGGATGAAGGAGTGATGGGATGATGGTATTAAAGGTAGAGCTGAAGTCCACAAACAGGATCCTCACGCAAGTCCCTGGTTTGTCCAGATGTTGCAGTACGTAATGCAGTCCCATATTGACTGCATCATCCACAGACCTGTTTGCTCTATAAGCAAACTGCAGGGGGTCCAGTAAGGGTCCAGTGAAGTCCTTCAGATAATCCAACACCAGTCTTTCAAATTATTTCATGACTACAGGTGTTAGAGCTACAGGTCTGTAGTCATTAAGTCCAGTAATTTTGGGTTTCTTTGGGACTGGAATGATGGTGGAGCATTTGAAGCGAGAGGGCACTTCACAATGATCTTTTGAAGATCTGAGTGAAGATGGGGGGGCCAGCTGGTCAGCACCGGTTTTAAGACAGGCTGTACGAGATCTAATGTGAAGCATAGCTCACCAGTGGCCGTACATTTGGTATCTACATAAATATTGAAATCACTCTGTAAAATAATTGCAGGTGACATGCCACAAACAAGGCTGATTAATTCATTAAGTTCAGTGACGAACTCTAGGTAGAGCTTAGCTTTGTAGATTAGAACACCATATATGAATGTCTGTCCAGAAATTTTAAAACTTATATACTCAAATGATGCATCATTGTGCAAATCAACAACAATAGCTTTAAGGCTATTTCAAAATATAGTATACCGCAGTCAGATCACCACCCTTTTAAATGGGGCTCAGACAAAAACTGTAACCACAGCGGGCAGCAAGTCCAACTGTGAACAGTCATTAGATGTTTGCCAAGTTTCAACGAGCAGCAGAATGTTCAGATGTTTTGAGGTACTCATTAAGAAAGAGGCATAGTCCATTAAGGAGCGAGCTTAACAGTGCAAGATGGAAATTATAATTGGCACATTATCCTTGATTACTCTGCTCCATTTGCTTTGACGGTTGTCTCAGTGAGCAATAGGACCTAATCCGGCATCTTGAAGGCAGATTTATTACTGAGCCGAGTCTTGCAGACCAGGATATAGGAATGGCATCAGGGGAAGTATAATTAATATAGAATTTCTGAGGAGCATGATATTGTCCCAAGATCATGCAATACTTCCTAGATGAATTTAATGTCTGAGATCCCTGGCACTTTTTTAGTTCCAATAAAAGGGAATAATGTCCATTATAGCTTTACACATGCCGACTCTTTTCTAATACATAATAGGCTCCTCCCACTTAGTTACTCATTTCAGCTGGCATATATTATGCGATTGCCTTTTCAGTTCATGCGTCTATTTTCGTGAATGGGTGTTTTATTCATTTTATTGAATGCCCGACCAGCCTGGCAGCTGAACACTCAGTTCCCATTGATTTATATTTAAGTATTAACAAAACCTCAGGCATTTCAGCCTCTGTCCTCTGGATGATTATGAAGGCATACTGTATCACAAAGAGGAAATCGTATTTATAATTACATTCAGGATTTGAGAAAAAAAAACAGAGGACAAAAAAAACTGAATCATCTTTCGAAATGTGTCAGCCAGTTAGACACCATCTACGTCAGTGATCAGGAAAGGCGGGTTGAGATTTGAATACCAGGAGAGAAGTAGTTTTCACATAGACTCTGGGGGAGGGAATTCCACAGTTTGCGGGCTGTGACCCTAAGAGTATATGGTGAAGTTTAAATCTCAGGACAGACAACAGACCAGAAGATGAAGATCTAAGACTGTGAATGGGAGAATAGGGCTGAAGTAATTCAATAACATGATCAGGAGTATAGCCATGGAGCGCTTTAAGTGTAAATGGGATATAGATCAGGGAGCCAGTGCGTTATGGAGGGTAGGGTGATGTGTGCTGAGCATGTAGTGTGGCTGAGGACTCAGGCTGCAAATATTTCATATGGCCATGTATCTCTTGATTTCTTCAACTAATTTCTGCAAATGGTTCTTAAGCCAATGCAAAAAACAGGGTTTTAAGTGTCTATCCCTGTCTCCTACTCCAATAAAGCTTGAATGGGTCTGAAAGAGTAGAATTCTCATAGGGGGGTCAGTGTATAATTATGTAGTCCATGATAAGGTGCTTCTGCTTACCTATAACGCACTTAGTGGTCTAGCACCAGAGTATATCACCAGTTTATTGGTTTCACATAACTCCCTTGTCAGCTTTGCTCTCAAGGTGTGGGTTACCAGGCGGTGCTTAGATTGAAACAGTCTTCATTTGGTTGCATAGCATTCTGTTATAGGGCTCCAGTGTTTGAGATTCAGACTCACTCCCCATATTTAATTCAAGGCTAAACTCAAGGGATTGTTTAGTCTAACTTATGGTACTGATAGCTATTTCCCACCCCCAGCAATTTCACTGAGTTTGCACAGGTAGTGAACAAGCTGGGGCCACGAAAATCCACAGAGATCTGTGCTATCTGACTGTGAACATCTCCAGGCTGATAAGGCTGTCTTCCTGGCATTGCAAGCAAATTTTGCTTTCATTTAGGAGACAGGGGTCATCCAAACTGATGGGAAAATGGGACTTGTTGTCCCTATCTGGAAAGGGAAGAGTGATCGCCTGGGTTATGGCAACTACAGGGGGATAACACTGGATAACATTTAGTGCTGGGTAAGGTCCTTGCTAGGGTCATCCTCAAAAGGATCTGTGATCATTTGCTTACCTACTAGAGGAGGCAAAACTTCTTGTGTTCTTCCCATTGGATTCTGGAGTTTGTCAGGGGTGTGTCAGGTCAATGCTTGCATGGACTGGATGTTGGGCAGGGTTAGGGGGTCCAGGGGCCGTGGTGCATCTGTTGGTGAGAAAAGATTTTCCAGTGCTGACTTCGCCAACAATGTTGTGATCTTCGCGGAGTCAGTGGAGGCTCTGATCAAGGTTCTCGAGGAATTGAGTGAGAAGTCTGAGTGTCTGGGTTTATGTCTTGGATCAAAACCAAGATCCAGACCTTTATTGACCTCTTGGGCACAACTGACAATAGCGTGTTTGTCTGTGGACAGAACGTTGATCTTGTTTAGAGGTTCCTGTGATCATGGGCGAGTTTGGCCCTGTGATATTTAAAGTTCCTAAATCTGGGTTTTCACTATCAAAGTCAAATCTTCACAGCAAAGGATTTGGAAATGTGTTGTGGCTTCATCAAAAGAGATTTATGAGGAGTTTGCATTATCTATTGGTATAGTTAGCCTTTACATGAGTGGTCAGCCATTAAAGATCACTCCATGAAAAAGGAGTGTAATAGTCCAGGAGGTCGCAAAGAACATCTAAGACTAATGTCATGAGTCCAGCATCAGACGAACACTGAAGAGCAACGGTGTGCATGGCAGGGATGGAAGGAGAAAGCCAATACTTTCCAAGAAGAACATCACTGTCCATATATAGTTTTCTAAACATCACGTGGACAATCGAGAAGTATCCTAGAAGAGTGTTCTGTACAAAAATATAATGTGATAACACTAAAAATGTATTATTATCATCAGTATAACCAAGTACATTAAAGTTAAAATGGTGGACTTCAGTCAAAGCACACTGATTTATGACTGGATCTTAGTACATGGTTAATGTATAGTACTAGGCGGTGCTTGGCTGTTCTATGCTGATGTATACTATGCTGATGTATACTTTCAGTCTTTTTTCTGGATGGTATTGAACTGAGCTCATTATTGCAGAGCTGCGTTGTTTACTTTTTATTGCTCAAAGTTGATGAAAATGGTGTCACCTCTTGCCAATGTCAGGCAATGCAAATGAATATGAAACAATTTAATTCATACCATAGGCTATGTCAAATTAATCAGCTGCCCTGCTTAATTTAATGTGGCTGCTATTTAAGTAAATGAATGCAGTGTCTCTTACTGAATATTTCTCCTCATTCACATTTATTGTCCTCTTGATGCATGTGCTACAGGTCATGTCCCACAGTCATTAGAAAATGAAAATTAAACTGTATTAATTTTGTGCTTGATGGGAGAAGGTAGGGTTAGGGTGGGAAGGCGGACCTCCCTTAATCTCTGAGCCATGAGCCGTCACACTGTTGCCTCTTTGCCCTGCAAGTCTTCCTTTACCCAGGGGCCAGAGCCCATGTCAGCAGAACATAATCAACTTCACCCCAGAAGCTGCAGGGATTGGACTTAGGATAAAGCTTGTTGGGCCTCGTTTCCAGCACTGGAAGATTCTGGCAAGTATTATGATAAAATGGTGGCCTAAACAGCAAGCAACCTTTTTGTGCCAAGATTCCTGGTTTTTCGCTGTTTGCCAAAAAAAAATAAAAAATGACACTTTGAAGGAAAGAGAAATTAAACTATCAGTGGGTGAATAGGACAGAGTGACAGAACTACATGACATGTTGACAAACTTCAGGGTGGCACCCAGCAGTGTGTTATGGGTCATGTGACTGCAGTGTTGCAGCACTGCCGCAGCCCAGATTGCATTGTCTGCGGGGGCTTGGCAGGTGGCAGCACGTGCAGCTCAGTCAGCCGGCAAAAAGGCAAAAAAGAATGCCGCTTCCTGTGCTTATTTTAAGAAAGGCACCTATAAATAGAGAGAGGAGAAAATTTGGCATTTTACAGGGCATGGGCAGGAAAAGCTGCCTCTGTTTTACTGCCAGCCCTCTCACAGCAACACTTTAAAAAAAAAAACCTTTCAGAATGTATGCAATGCCATGAAAAATATGAGTGGTACTGGCGATGGCATCAGCGATTTGAGGCACGCAGTGTATCACTTGCAGTTTACACCGACAAACAATTACTTGTCTAAGCCACTTTACAGCAGTTCATGGGCTCATACATAATAGAAAAACAGACTATTCCATGTGGTGTGTGGAATTGATCTGGTCTCAAAGCAAATGCGTTCTTGATTAAAGAAACTGCTGAGAAAGCATTTAGCATAAAACATATTAAAATTAAGGTCATCCCTTTGCCTCACATGAATCCAAGAAATTTGTTGTAAATAACCAGCCAAAATTAATTGCTTATTGCTTCTAGGCTAGAGGCCTTGATTTTTTTTTTGAGATAGCGCTAGATTGTAACATTTGAAGATTGACCACAACAGCTGACATGATTGCTTTGGTTCATGCCATGGGGTAATAGTTATATTATATTTTTCTTTCTGCTGCTATGATCCTTGTTTAATTAGAAGACAGTACTGGTCTATCATCCCTCTATTAATGTCTTTGACACCAGTTCAGTGCACTGGCTCAGTTTAATTGAAATTGATTTGAATTACCTATGCTTCATGACTGGGCATATATTGTGACCAATGCAGGTAACTCAGAAATGAAAATATTCCCGTTTTTGTTTCCAGATTTTGTCCGTTAGCAAACTTGTTCCTAATAGAGAAATATTAGTCAATAAAATAAAAATATAGGCCAAATTAACTTCATCAATGGCTAACAAAACTTAATGCACATTTGACAACAGAGTGCACAAGTACAAACAAGTACAAAATGTAGCTGCAAGCAGCATTAATGAGGCTAAACACACAACCAGAGTATAAATGCAATGGAAGCAACTTCATGGCCACAAGTTCATTGGTTGACATGTCCTGTCCTTTGGATCTCTTAATATATCACTGTCATGTCTGAATGTAGGGAAGGAATAGCGATCCATACAGTATGTAGTGTTTAGTGCCCCGAAAGGGACTTTATTACAGAACTGACACACACTGGATCACAAAGAAAACCACCATGGTCAAAACAAAAGGCAGGGAGGATAAATCAGGAGAGACGAGGGCTGACTGAGACACAGGGAATATGCAGGTAAAGTTGTGACATGGAACATTAACAATTATATGTTTATTTTATACAGTATAGTGTCTTTCTGAAATGTATGGTTGCTTTACAAAATCAGTAATATGCACAGTAATACAATATTACAGAAACCGGAAATACAACAGCATGGGAACTTAACATATACCATAAACTAACCAGCTGAAGAAAATTTTAAAGAAATACTGCAAAACCAGAATATCAGGATCAAGTGTGGAAAGTGAATGACTGAGGTTTTAAGTTCTGTCTAAGATGGGAGATCAGTGTCCTTATGGACCTTGCTTTGTGCACTGGTGTGTAGTCATGTTGGAACAGGAAGGGTCGATCCCCAAACTGTTCTTGAGCTAATCTGAAGGCCACATGAAGTTTGCAGGTCTATAGCTTTTGACTCTGCAGACAGTTTGCAACTTCTGCACACTGTGTATCTCAGCACGCATTGTCCCTGCTCTGTCATTTTACGTGGCCTACCGCTTCATGGCTGAGTTGCTGTTGTTCCCAATTGCTTCCACTTTGTTATAATAGGTGCTTGATTTTCTACACCTGTGGCTGTGGAAGTGATAAGAACACCTGAATTCAATGATGGGGTGTCCCAGTACTTTTGGCAATTTGTGTTATGGCAGTATATCCAAATCAAGTTTGGAAGCCCAACGAAATGTCACTCCATCATGTGGGGGTTCTGACCTAAGCAAAAATACATTTTGGCTAACATATATTATGTTTGTCTGATAATACTGTGGGAGATCCCAAAGCCAAACCATGGCAAGTTTTCAAGATAACATAATTTTAGCGACTGCCATATTGCATTTTACTGAAAGGTTTAAAATTGAACAGGCAACAAATTTTGTCCAATCTTCACCAAATTTAGCAAAAGTGGTCTTCAGACCAGGTTTCATAGAATTTAAAAATTTTCACTACAGAACAAGATTTGGCAGCAAAGCTGCAAATCAGGATGAGTGACCATATCTCAGCATCGACTTAAAACTTTGACACCAAACTTGGCATTTGGCCTGGCAGCCACTTAATGAGGACGTGCACCCAATTTTATGTCTTTTGACCACTGGGTGGCACTGCAATAAGCCAAAATGCATTTTTCTTATTATGTTTTGATGTATTAGCCTTTTAAAAGTCGTTGTTATATTTGGGGATTATCAGAACCTCTCTGCCACTCCCTCCCCTCATGTCCCTGTTTTGCCAGCAGATGTCACTGGCCATCCCATATACTCCTATTGATTCCCAGCCTAGTGTCTCAATCACTCACGCCTGTTTCCTATTTGTGGCTCATTACCTGTGTTTACATGCGCCTGTCCATGCCCTGTTACCCCATTGGTCATTGGTCAGTGCTGTGTGTTCATTCCCACTCATGACTCGCTACCAAATCCTATACTCTAAATGCCCCCCGCCCCTGCCGCCTTTTCTGCTTCTTTACAAGCTTCACTCTCAAATCTTACTAATTTATCCTGTCTTTCTGAGATTCTCTCTACATATATCCAGGCTACTTTTAATGCTCTTGTTGATGCCCATGCCGTGATAAAGCACAAGGTGGGCTATCCCCTTATGCCGAGATGAAGCACAGGGAGGGCTGCCCCCTTGTGTCGAGATGAAGCACCGGGAGGGCTGCCCCCTTGTGTCGAGATGAAGCACCAGGAGGGCTGTCCCCTAATGTGAGATGAAGCACAGGGAGGGCTGTCCCCTTATGCCACGTTGAAGCACTGGGAGGGCTGTCCCCTTATGCCACGTTGAAGCACAGGAAGGGCTGTCCCCTTATGCCACGTTGAAGCACAGGGAGGGCTGTCCCCTCATTCCACGTTGAAGCACAGGAAGGGCTGTCCCCTTTTCCCATTTCTCTTCTTGGTTTACCCCAGAGCTTCAAGATCTGAGGGCA
>JAABNY020000108.1:23226021-23244733 GCA_015164015.2 Brevimyrus niger | reverse complement strand
TAAACTAGCATGTTTCTCCCAATCACTCAGTTTTGTGCACCCATGCATGATTGCATGCACACACACACACACACACACACACACATATATATACATATATATATATAATACACATAGTGCATTAGTATCGGTGGTAATTGAACAAAAAGTAAAACTCGTATATAACAGGTAACACTTAAAAGGCATGTTCCTGTTACAAATTCTACAAATCAAACCCTCTTATGTCAGAATAGTTATTGCTCTATGCTGAATCCATAGCAGTTTTTAGTAATTGGCACATTTTCCATTTCAGCACGTAGTTCTGGGTATGAAGTGTATGTCTGTGGTAGTTCGAGAACTGGCCCACAGGTATGTGAGACTGGTTAGCATCCCAG
This sequence comes from Brevimyrus niger, assembly GCA_015164015.2. NCBI lineage: Eukaryota > Metazoa > Chordata > Actinopteri > Osteoglossiformes > Mormyridae > Brevimyrus > Brevimyrus niger. Next base: position 23,244,359 of record JAABNY020000108.1, on the reverse strand, counting down.
TCTCTCAAGGTCTGTGAATAGGACCTCAAGCTGGTTAACAGAAATTACATCAGGCCCAGTGATGATCCTTAACATCCTCCTAAGTCCTCCATCATTGAGTCCTATAATATACAGCTGCAGGAATCTGAAGCTCGGGTTCTCTGCTTCAGTGTTGGGAGTTGAACAATTTCAAGAGCTTTCTTGCTGTTGGTTTTTCGTTCTCATACATGCTCTTAATATCCTGAGGGCTCATTCTGATTGACTCATGTACAGCAGAAAGAGATTCAAACAGCATATCAGATGAAACAGCATGCTCTCCCGCAATGAGATCCACTATATACACAAGAGACACACGTATGGGGATGTAGATATGGATGCAAAATACCTTAACTAGTATTCGACCCATGGGTTTCCATTCTTCTTCCTTGCATTTTGGAGATTGTGATGGAACTCTGTGGTCTATGTGTGACCCAGATATTCCTCTCAAAACGCATCACTACCTTCTGCATCTGTACCATTTTCATTTATGTAAATCTATTTTTATGAAGGTTTGAATACTGCTAGATCTTTGAACTGGCATATCATCTCACCCAGGAGATTCATGCTGTGAACTTTTAGAGTTATGCACACAAGATCATATGAAGTATTTCATCACCTACTGGAGCTTTGATGAATGAGAGTTATGCTTGGAGAGACGTGGTGGATTTTGTTGCGTGCAGAGCCCGTAGCTGCGCTAGTTGTGCAGGTGTGTATATGTCTGCGTGCGCAGTGCCCTCGTTTTATTAACAGGGGACGGTCCTTAACTGTCTGGCAGCCAATCATCTTCAGCTTACTTTTATCGACCAATCATCGTGTTCATCTAATGACATTGTGCGTCTCCATCAGCCAACCACCGTGCTGGAGAGGAGGAGCTGCCATTTTACATCCGGAGGAAATTACTTTTTCCAGCTGGCTGCCATCTGTTCTGTGCTGGTAATTTGGGTCGGAGGGCTGGACAGGGTAACAGGGGCGTGCCTATACTCTCATCACGCAGATTTGAGTCTATGTTAAGACACCCTAGGTGAAGGGGCGAGCTCAACCGCCTGTATAGGATATTTTAAAGTTAGTGTTTAGACTAGTTAGGTGTTACTTTGCTTACTGTATCGAGTTAGATAAATCACTGAAGACTTATTAAGGAAGCTGTTTGGTTTTGTTGTATTCCTTCCTTTTGTGCCATCCACAGTCCAGTCTCTCTTCTTTTTGCATGTGTTTTGTATTTGGTTAGTTGTCTGCCAGGTATTTCCGGTGAAATAAATGTCCTGTATTTACTGCCTTGCTGCAGAACTGAGTAAGTGTGTATAGACTATCTGTTTGAGGTGCTCTTCCTACTGACTGCCACTTACGTGTTATCGATTCCCCTCCATCCCAAGATGTTATCCCGAGGGCTCGTAACATTTATGATGATCAGTACATCCTCTTTAGACTGCAGGCTAGATTCTGTCATAGACAAAGTGTCATTCAGTGGTCTGGCCATAGGTTCTCCAAGGGAAGGTCCACAAGTCACTTCCGATGTGTCAGACATTATCAGGAACAGTCCCCTCTAAGAATATAATGAATCTATTGAGCTGCTCATCCTTTTTTATTCAGTTGTTCTGCTTTGTAGCACATTATTGTTCATATTCAATTCTCCATCATAATTTGAAGATTTTGTCCATACATAGAATCCTAAAGTTCCCATGACTGTGTACATCTCCCCTACAGTGATACCTTACTCAAGTACTGCTTCCTCTTGACAGTCTAATATATTATGTCTGAATGTCTCAAACCTGCCAAATTTAACCTCAAATCTTAGCTTTTTTATCTTTTGGTACATCAATGGTCCTTGTTCCCTCTCCCGTACGTTTTCTTACTTGATGGATCTGCCTCAATTCCACTTCTCTGGTCTTTGCAGCGAATTTATTGTTTTTGAGATTGTTTCTTTGTTGTTTTGGAGTATTTAAGACTTCATATTCAGAATTCATATCATTTCCACTGATCTCCATGTTTTGCTTTAGTTTTTGAAGTAGAGAATGCTTTTTTTCATGCAATCGCACCTCATTTTTCAAACAACAAATGCCATAGAAAACAGTTAACATATTCGATGGTTTCTCATGAATCAGAGGATGACATCAAATGACCTTCAAAAGAAATGGGAAGCATGAATTGCAGTTGTAAAATGCACTATTAGGACAGTCGGCATCAAGCTCATAGAAGCAGCACTGAACTCCTATAAAGCAAGAAGCCCTTCATTAATGAGAAGCAGGGAAGAGCCAGGCTGCAGTATGCAAAGTAAATAAATAAATAATAATAAAAATTAATTTTATGTATATACAGACACAGACACACACATAAAGCTGTATATTAGAGTTCTTTTCATTGCTATATATTCTGCTCTTTAGTCTTCCTTACATTACTGTGTCAAACTGTGCTCTGGGTGGTGGTTAATAAGCTGTTTCAATTCAGTTTCTATATCAAAGCTTTGGTTTACCTTTATATCATCTTAACCTACCAGCAACCCGGTGACCTTTTTACCTTTAAAAGTCTTTTCTTGGAAAAACCTTGGTTCTATAAGATACGCCATCTTCAACAGATTTCTGCCGAGCCCTTGATGGAGTTCTGCTGTGTCATCAATGTGGCATCATCAGTCTTCTTCAACTGATATATTCTCTATCAAGTTCACTGATCAATGTTCACTGTTATAAGCAAGGATGGTGCTGCTTAAAGGTATTCTGTTTTATCGCTCCAGACTGGAAAAGTCTACGGCAAGTGTCAGCAAGTACTGGCATATGCTACCTGGATCACCTCAGAAAATTTGTTTCTTCAGGCTATAGAACCAAAGAAATTGATCGAAATTGACATTTTACTGTTTTATACAATACCGTTTTTGCATCTTGCTATTTTAGACTATTCCATTGCATTTCATTATAAGACAAAGGCCTAAAACGCTGTCCCTATTTGTTTTGGCCTATATACTTGTCAGTATCTATGGATTAATTACTGCCAGAGATTTGTTTATCACGGTTTAGCACCATCACTGAGGATGTGCAAGACTGGATTTGTGACACTATGTCAGTGTCTTTCATCCTAAATCAGTCTCAGATTTAACAAGAGACTGAATAACTCAAAAAAATGCACTTATTTATACTTGTCTTCAAAGGCTTATACTGTAGTTACCAATATTTATTTCTAGTTAATAATACCGAAAAGTATTACAAACCTAATTATAAACATAATATAAAAATCTATATTGTTATATCTTCTATTACAGCTAACTGTGAGTCACTGGAAATCTGAGTTATTGATTGTGTGCCTCTATTCCTCATCTAGGTTAGAGTTTGCTGCCCTTGTCAAAGGTGAGGTTAAGAGGGTGAAGGCAGAGGCATCAGAAATGAACCCTTTCTAACCAGTACCCCCATGGTACTTGATCAATAAGCCTGTATCAGTCTTCAAACTCAAAATGCTGGAGCTTTTAAATGCTATAGGCGATTTGTCTTTTTTTCTTACATTTTTTCTTGCTATGTTCCATTGACTTTTCCATTACAAGGTGTAGACCTCATCGGACCATTTGAGGAATTGTCCAAGGGGAACCGGTGTAATCTGACTGCCATAGATTTCTTCATGAAGTAGGTGGAGGTCTGAGTCATCGGGGAGAAGCCTGCAGCTGATACCTCTGAGGTGTATTTATGCTGTTCATTCTGATATTGGGACACAGGAAAAAATGCACAGAAGAAACAGACATATATATATACACACGTAAATTTTATTTGTGCCATTCATTCATGCAGTTGTTTTATTTGTTTGTTTTCCTTTGTACCTCATAGGGATTGATGGACATCTTTTTTAATCCTAATAGGATGTCATCTGATGAACGTAAAGATTGTTCGATAAAAGGTCATCCTAATGGGCTAAAGTCATGAGTTCTGGAACAAGGTAAAGGATAATTATAATAGTGCTCATAAAAGGAGTGCCTTACAAATTTCAGGCATGCATAAGAACTTGCTGTATTGCTCATTAATAACTTTAATACCAGTTGGTCCCAGGGATGTCTTGTGTATAATGCAAGATTTTCTACAAATAGGAAAGCACTTTTCAGGACATTTTCATTCACATAAAAAAATGTTTCAGACGTTCCATCAGCTATGGGATGACAACATTGCAACATATTTGTGTGTAAAAAGGAAGCTGGTCCTCCTTCTAGAGGTACAGGAATGAAACGTTCTGTAGCATCTTCCTGATGGTAGCGTGAAAACTGGCGGCAGCACAGCTGAGAACGAATCCCCAGGCTAATGGGCATCTTCAAACAACGGGTGTTGTAGACGCCTGTAAGGTGGGTAGCTGGGCCCCTGTGATCTTTTGGGGAATGCTGATAATTCTCTGCAAAGCTTTCTTCTCGGTAGAGGAGCAGGTAGCACAACTGACATATGGTATGTTAGGACACTGTCCATGGAACACTGATATAAGGTCTGCGGTTGCTGCTTCTGCAAACTGAATATCCTGAAGTGATCTCAAGAAGTATAACTGCTATTTTGCTGTCTTTGACAAGGAAGTCGTGTTAGCTGTCCAAGAGAGGTCCTTCTAGATTTGTACACCTAGAAATTTAAAGATGGAAACTTTCTTAACCAGTTTACCATTAATTTAAATAGAAGCAGGCTCAAATTTGGTGGACTCGTATTAAGAGAATGCATACTGAATTATCAATGAATGCAAATCTGAAATCCATTAGGGAAATTCCAGAGAAAATTGGGACAGCTTTGCATATAGTACATTTGATGATTTAGGGTATTTAGCATAAAAATTCAAAGTGTGTTCTTATTCTTGACTAAATATTCTAGTGAAATAAATATTGATTACAACAGCATGCAACCTGCTCATCACTCAATGAGGACTCCGGTGTGTGTTTTGTCTAATGATGATTTGTTTGCCTCGAATGGAAATGTACTGATCCATGACAGGGTCTATATGCTGCATGTAATTTATTTTGGTAAGTGAATCAAAAAACGTTTATCTGAAACATCTCACATGGTTAACAGTTTCAGACAGATCCCTCTATTTTACATATTTTTTTTAACTTTTGCTTGAAAGTTTACCTAAATTAATATTTACTACTCTCTTGGATTTGTCAGATATTTTAAACCTGCAGACTGCTTAAAGAAATACTGTATATCTTATTATACATCCTAACATCCCATAATAGCTTTAATATACATTTATAACAAACATTACATGATTATACAATTACAATGTTTATTATATAATGTTTGTTATTAATGTATATTACAGCTGTTAAGGGATGTTTGAATGTTGAAGTATACATACATGATTTTATGAATGCTTTATGAATACTTAATGGGTACATTATGAAGGTGTACTGAATGCTTTATGAATGCAATATAAAAGCATTATGAAGGTGAAGTTAATGTAAAGTGTTAACATACATTTGAGTGTGAAAACAGCTGTACAAAATAATTAAATGCCCATCTGACAAATTTTAGCAGGCATTGTTTCACTCAGGAAGCAGTATATTTAGATTTCAAATTGACATTAATGAGGATTGATAATTTTGCATCACACACCCCCGCTATCCTCAGTGGGATCTGCAATGAGAATGACCATTTTGCTTAAACAAACGTATTCAATTTCCGTAATCTGATTTATTTCCCTGAAGAGTGAAAACAACAATTTGCTTGCATCTTACTTTTGCGATTCACCCAAACTTGTCTGTGGAGATGATGGTCATACTGTGGAGAGCAGTAACTGGTGTGGAAGGAAAACTGGACATTAGTAGGCCTGGGAGGGGAGACATATTGGGTCTGATATGTCTTAAGCCTTAGGCAAGAAGAGAGTGTTTTGAATGCTGTGTGACCTCGCTTCGTTATAGCTGTCTGTGGTTAGTTCCGCAGCTTGGACCTTGGAGAGGCTGACCGCGGAGGGAGGGAGAAACCACCTGCAGGAAGAGACTCGAAGCCACCCCAACTGGTGCACAAAGAGTTATACCTTAATAAAATAGTCACAGTAATGCAAATGTATAAGTAATCCTTATATCAATCATACTAATCATATGTTAACCATGTATTTCCAGTGATTCAATGACAATATGTCAATGTGTTAATCATTAACCAATGGAACACCCAGTCATTAACAGTGATTCAATGTCATATAATCAATATCTTAATCAGAGGAAATTTAACATGGTGTAAACATGCAAAGTATGAGCACAGGAACAGCAGAAAAAAGCATGATGTTTTGAGAAAAATGTTTTACTACAAAAACAGGAAACAAAATCAGAGGCTAAGCTCCATTAGATAAATCAAATCAGCTGTCGTTACACGTTAATGGCTCCCATAGGCCATGCACTATGGCTCCCATAGGCCATGGCTGATTGTCTCTGTCACGGCCCTTTACATAACATTGTCTTCAAGATTTCAAACAGGGTGAGAAAACAAACTGAAGCATTTACAAGTCAGGTACAAAATGCACAGTAAGGTTCAGTCTCCCTTTCTCTGGAGGCACTACGCTGGCAGAACCTGAGCACGGTTTACCTTAAAAAGCCTGTTACCTGGTGTGTTCGAAGCGTTTGACAGACATGGTCCCATATGCAGCTAAAGCATAAATGAAGACAACTAATGTTTTTCTTTGATGCTTCTTCGCCTTACAACAGTTTTTAGTTGTATATTGGTTATATACCTGACCGCCGCTGCTGTCTGCTCTGCTGCCCAAACTCTCTGAAATGAAAACAGTGATCTTGCGAAGACAGTAACTCTAAAAGTATTTTGATGTGAAAGCATTTTGAGAATATCTAATGACATTGTAATGTTTCTCAACGCACCCATGTAAAAAGCCTTGGAGTGACTCGGTCGTGAAAGGTGTCATATAAAAATAAAATCTTTTTGAAACGTTGCAGGTACGTCATAGGGGTGACGAGCTGGAAAGATTGTTCAGAAACGCAAGCAGCGCCACACAGTGGTAGCAAAGAGGTGGCCAGCTCAGGCATTTGATCTTGTCAGCAAGACTCAAAAATTATATGCCCGATTTTTTCCATTCCCTCTGTTTGATCTTTGATCAACCTTATTGCCACTTCACAGAAACAGTTTATGGCTCAAAATTAGCACCTAAAATTGTACACCTGATTAGATGCAAGAAGAATGTAGCTGCAATGACATAGGACAGTAAACCTGGAACTGCAGGCAGAGGGCAGCTCAGAGCGAAAAACAGAGCCTGCGACCACCATCTTGTGAACATAGCCATCTGCCATGTAATTCCATGGATCATTTTGCAAACTTCACAGGAACATTGTACAGGTCAGTGATTCTAATACTGTGGGGCACAAGATGATTTTATGAATATAGTATTATGAAGTTAGTAATAATTCTTGGTTACTAGACTCCCCGTTTTCCAGTTTTTCTTGTTAACAGTCCAGTAGTTGCTCGGCAAAATGCGTTGTGGCAAATCTATTGTGAGAGATTTTTTATTGTGGGAGAGACTGTAAGGTAGGATCATAATAATATTTCTTTTAAACCTGCAACATTTACCACAAAAAATGCCCCAGGGTTGCCAGATTAATGCCTTTACAGTGCACTCTGGCTCCAAGCTTTGCTCTCAACCGTGTATATATACATGGATCAGCCATAACATTAAGGCCAACTACATAATCTCATGTCCGTCCCCTTTGTGCCTCTGAAGCAGCTCTGACACCTTCAGGCATGGACTCCACAAGACCTCTGAAGGTGTCCTGTGTTATCTGGCACCAAGACGTTAGCAGCAGATCCCTTAAGTCCTGTAAGTTGTGAGGTGGGGCCTCCATGCATCCGGCTCGCTTGTCCAGCACATTCCACACAGCATCTGTAGATAAGCCTCAGATCTGGTGAATTTTGAGGCATTCAACTTTTTTTCATGTCTTTCAAACCATTCTTGAACAATTTTTGCAGTGTGGCAGTGTGCATTATCCAGCTGAAAGAGCCACTGCCATCGGGGAATACTTTTGCCAAGTACTTGATCTGTAACAATGTTGAAGTACTTTGTACATGTAAAAGTAACATCCGCCTGAATGGCAGGACCTAAGGTTTCCAAGCAGAACATTTCCCAGAGCATCACACTGCCTCTGCTGGCCTGCCTTCTTTCCATAGTGCCATCTCTTTCCCAGGTAAATGGCATGCATGCACCCACCATCCACATGATGTATCCAAAAATGTAACTCATCAGACAAAGCCACCTTCTTCTATTTCTCCATGGTCCAGTTCTGAAACTCATGCGTCCTTTGTAGGCACTGTGGGCTGTGGCCAGATCAGCAGCTACGCAGCCCGACACGCAGCAAGCTGTGATGCACTGTGATGCACAGTTTGTTCTAACCCCTTTAACCTCTAGAAAAATCTTTTTAGTGTCGCAGTGTGGATGAGTGAAGGAGACTTATGAAAATGCAGACTCTAAAAGTTCCTTATTTGGTCCCTACTTATCACATGGCACTACTTTGTGTTTTTGGTACTGAAGTAAACGGGTGAAAGAACCAAGAGTTAATATACTTTTATTTGTAGATACTGTATATATTGTAATTATACAATTACAATATTATAGACACAATAACAAAAGAAGCTATTATTTTAACAAGGAGATGACTATACCAACGTCTCCACAACCGAGATCGGTATCACATGGAACTAATTCTTATGCCGGATAAGCCCAAGATGATTTAATTTTCAGACTAATTATGTTGGCAAATTAATTTATACACACAAACACCACACATCATGCCCTATGCCATCTAGTTCTCTTAAGTAATATTCTCTTGGTATAATTATATGCTACTAAAATTCTCCACATACTTGCTTTTGTGTAATTTTACCACAAGTGCATGGTATATGATGATGTACAATATGCTCTGAACAAATATGTCTCCATTCCATCAGCACATACACTAAACTTGCATAAGAGAATACTAGCGTGTGCATATATCATGCACACACTAGCTATAAATATCTTCTTCGTCTGCCATTTGTTCTGTCATAAAATGTCCAAGATGTTTTACCTTTTTACAGATACTTGATTTGTCAACTGTTGATTTGACAAGGTTATTATTAGAATTTAAAAATCAGGAAATGATAGACATTCATCCTCTTTGGTTCTACAAACCAGGAAGACTCTGTTACTGGCATTTTATTTGGTTTTATGGTCCACATCATACACAGAACATGCAGCAAATAGCTGCCGGGGAACAGTGCTGCTTTTGCTGGACCACATGGTCATCTGCACACATAACTTGACTCACAAAATGTTGCCAATCAGTATTACAAGCTTTCTATTGCTTGGACAGATCATCAATATAATGATTAAAAAGAACAGGCGACAAAACTCCCCCCTGTTTCTGACCCCATTACTAAGCCCTAATTGCCCCATTTTTACTTTAATGGCCTAATGGACATACCAGTAAGCCAGAATTCACACAGTGTACTTGAGCGCCGCCTTTTTTACTAAATATAAGAAACAAGATTTCTGTGATTAACATGATGAAAGGCTTTACATTCATCAGTAAAATACATAAGAACTTATTAGTTTCTTTAATCTCCGTATTTGTTTACAGTCTACTTCAAAGCACACACACACACACACACACACACACACACACACACACACACACACACACACACACACACACACACACACACACACAGATCACTGCAATGCACTGCATTTAATATATCCAGCTATAGTTATACATATTGTATACTTTCGGGGATCTTTGATAGTATGCTGGTTAGAACTATGGGTCTGTAATTATCCAGGCTGCCTATTTTACCAGATTTGTCCTTAATGACTGTCACTAACAGAACAGACAACTTTGAGTCTGGCAATAAACCATGAATCCAATAAAGCAAATGGCTAGTAGAGGGGCTATCCTTACACTGGCTTATTTAAGATGCCCAGCAGAGATATAATCTAAACCACTGGCTTTGTTATCAGTCAGTTTATTTATGGATGGATGTACCTGATGTGACATGATTACCACTGAACCCATTAGGTCATTATTCTCAGTATGGTTCACCTTATACAAATTATTATCCTTAGTATACTGCTCCTTATAGACATCATTACTCTTAGTAAGGTCTGCCTTGTATAAATCACTTTGAACACAACTGAATAAGGTGCTATAATGCTGTCAGCATAAGTCTGCAATATTACCTGTTCCAGAGATTCCATCTTCAGTGCATGGTAGCAATATCCTACAGTTCTCACTTCTTTCCAAAAATCAGTAACATTGTTACTTATCAGCTCGGCTTGCTCACTTTTACAGATGAATAGGATCCTTATATCTTGTGTTATTATTATTCGAATCGTGTTGGTATAATAAGGCTTTTTTCCCCTCAAAATATGTCTGAAAAAGTGGTGTATTCTTGTATTCGGGTGAATTAACAAAATATGGAATAGGTGGCGCCAAACATGATATTTAGTTACAAGTGTTTTGATTCGGTTAACATATAAATAAATATAGATTTACCGTAAGATTTCTTGTGTGAGCATGAGAGGCAAAAAGCGTGAGTGTCACGCTAGATGCGTAAGAGTTGGAAATCCCGACAATGTTTAGCGTGTATTTCTGGTGTCGGGGAAATCGTTGACTTCCCTGGCTTCGCTGCTGCTAGTATCAAACTGATAGCGGCTGTTAATAAAGATAGTCACACTCATTATAAAAGAGCTGTCATATCATTTGTTAATATGGCTCAACTCTTCCCAGCATTTGGTGGATCTGCTGTTTTGAAAACATTCAGCATCCTCAAGGGTTGTGGATTTATAATATTCATTATCTCCCCTCCACCCAATGATACATTTTTTTGGAAGGTTTGCTTTTCAGTACGTTTACTGTAATCCGATTGTCTGTGGTTGCTTTCTAAGTTGTGGTTGCTGGTTCTTGTCGAATGAAATATTTTTTCTGAATTTGTATATTTGGTATTTCAAAAACATTTTTTCTAAAAAGTGGAGGGGGTCATCTTATAATCAGTCGTCTTGTATTCGGGTCAATATGGTATTTCCTGTCTGGCCGGATGTGGATCTGGCTGGATGTGGACCTGGCCGGATGTGGGCCTGGCGGGATGTGGACCTGGCGGGATGTGGGCCTGGCCGGAAGTGGGCCTGGCCGGATGTGGACCTGGCCGGATGTGGACCTGGCCGGATGTGGGCTTGGCCGGATGTGGGCCTGGCTGGATGTGGATCTGGCTGGATGTGGATCTGGCTGGATGTGGGCCTGGCTGGATGTGGGCCTGGCTGGATGTGGACCTGGCCGGATGTGGGCCTGGCTGGATGTGGATCTGGCTGGATATGCGCATCTATCCCATACCCGCTAAAGTGTGACTGCAATGGCCAAGTGTCTCTTGTATTCTGGAGGTTACATTTGACACTGTGAATAATTGCACAATGTACGGCTGCAAAATTTTGTAGAATTGGCTACATATTGAATACTTCTTTATTGTTGGGCTAAGTGCAATCAAAGGTGTTGTGTCTTACTGTGGACAGCCAAACAGGAAGGGGAGGGGGGGGGGGTTCCAATTAGCTTTATGGAGGGGGAAGCAGGAGATGTGCCAAGGTGAACCTGATATAGAGGAAGGTTGTGGTTCGTTGGACAAAAAGCTTTATTGGAGGAGTTGGAAGATTATTGCTGCTAATTTTTTAGTGGCCTATTGAATGGAATATGTTGCCAGTAGGTATGCTATTTTTCTTCAGTGAAATATGAAGTGGAATTGTTCATTGATTTTAATCTTGTTGTAATTGTCATGGGGGAGAGGCTATAATTATATAACCGGGGGGTGAAACTCCTCTGGGGAGAGCAGATGGAGCCAGGATACAGGTACAGTAGGTACTGCTAGAGCCTAACAGTTCTGGGCATAGGTTGGGTATTTTTTCCTTTTGTTAGTGAATTCAGTTCTTAAAAAGTTCTGTTGTTTCATTCCTTTTGTAGTTTGTATGATTTTTTCTTTTAGTTACTGTTTTTATTTTTTGGTGAAGGAAAATTAAAAAAAAAGGACCACCAGATTTTGTCTGTTGGAGTTTCATTGGGCAAATCACATCTCCAATAACATGTACACTAGAAGAAGTATTATTTGGAAAAATGTAAATAACGTAGGCCAATATTCACCCTCATTATCATGGCATTCATAGGGTGTATAAGTATTTGGGATAATGAATTCCTCTGCATCATGAGTCAACAGTATTACAATACACCAGTCAGCACCAAGCCTAACAAAATCTATTAATTAGTTAAGCTTCTTCTTCCATAGGATAGGCACACCCCCAGATATCCTACCTATGACTACTGTCAGCGTCAGCCCCCGTTGTTCCACTCAGTATCCCTTCCCCGTTTGGCCAGCAGACGTTGCTGGTCATCCTGTCCTTCGTGTGTTTTTCCCCTGTTCTCTTTCAGCCTCATGGCTCAACACATTGAGCATCTACTTGCCTGTGAATCTATCTGTCCTGTGTTTGAATCCCACCTCCTCTGTTTTTGTATTTTGCTCCCTTGTGTTTCATTTGAGTTTTTCGAGTTCTTGTGTCTGATTTTGTATTTGGTTTTTGTTTTGTTCCTCGTGCCCCTGCTTGTGTCTTTACCTGTGTGTTATTCCCTAGTGTTGGTTTCTGTTTCCTTGGTTAATTCTTAGTTTCCCTATTTTCGTTCTTTTGAGTTTACAGTATTAGTTTTATCTGTGCTCTGTTTTCTCACCTATTCTGTGTTAGTCTTATTTTTCAGTTTTAGTTTCAGTCCCTGCTTCTGTTCTTTTCCCTAGTGGTTCGTTGATTGTATTGAGATGTTTGTGAGGTTAGATGTGTACAGTATTCTGCTTACCTGCCCAGTTTTGGTTATTTAGTCTTTGTTTATCCCCTTTAGTTTTGACCACTCGTGGTCCTTTTGGTTTTGCTGTGTTTGTAGTGTTTTCTGTTTTGTTTAAAAACTCCCCATCTGTCTCTTTGAGCTGCAAGAGGGTCGTCCACCTTTTCTGTTTGCACTATGCCACATTCTCGCACCCGAGCCGCCCAGATCCCTGACAACTATTCCCATGCCTGCTCACCTGTAGACACCCCAGCCCCATGAAAGTTATCATTGTGAGAGTTACGTCTTTCCTAATCTTGCTTCTTTAAAAATGTCCCTTGCATACACAGTATGCTATGTTCTCCAGCAGGGTGTCAATAAGTAGATGGCAGGCTTCATCCTCAACGCTTAGTCTCAGACTCAGGCAACAATAATTGTAGGACAAAACTCAAAAAGCCGTTTACTAAGACTAATCATGGCCCATAGCACCAACATGCACTAATTTTCCTGACAGCAGATCCGGTGTTTGTTGGCCAGAGCTCTGGGCCATACATCTCACACCAACCTCATCGCATTCGGAAGATACTTTGAAGGAGCCATATCTACTGTATTCAGTGTCAATCTTTTGATAGACAACCTTCCGGCGAAGTCTTACTTTAAGATACTCAGATACAATTTCAGCATTTAGGTCTAGAGAAAACACTCACTAGCTTAGTCTTGACCATTTTTGTTACCCACAGCTCTAATGCCAACAATAAGCCAAACTTCACTAGATTTCTTTTCCTGCCCGGGGATAGCAAAGCAAAATCTTACTTTACCAGCAGTGTTCTTTAGACCTAATATGACTCCTGTTTGGAGAGCCCAGCAAAGACATTACACTACTAGGACCATCAGTGCTCGTGGTAGTATTTACTTACAGAAAATTAGATTGCAGAGGTGGTGAGTCCAAACAACTAGGATGTGGGACCAAAACATCTGATTGGTTGGTCCCGCCTCCTCTAGTTTCTTGGACCCACCTCCTGTATAATCTGATTGGGTATCTGAATTGGTTTTCCTTCTGCCATTGGAACATTATGTAAGTAAAATTCCCATGAGTAACAGCAGTCCTATAGCCCTCTTAACAGGGGAGACTGCTGCTGTAGCCCTCACTTTGGCGCCCAAACCTGTGGCTGCTCTTGATATAGCCCACAGCACTGTGCCATCCAAACCATCCATTGTGATGTCACAGAAATCTTTGCTTACTTTAACTTGTAGCTGTACCATGCACTTTATTGAGCAGACTTCTGTAGGCTAAGTATGGAATGTTAGTAAATGTCACCGGTGGTAGATCAGGTACTCTCAGACAAACCAGGGAGTATCCTCCTCACACTCGTTTGGTACTCTATGTCAGAGGTTGGCCAATCTTATCCACAAAGGGCCAGTGTGTATGTGGGTTTTCAGGATAATCTTTAGGTCAGTTGTTCAAACCCAGATGTGAGGATTCTTCAGCCAATCAGTCCTCTAATTAGTAATTTAATTAGGGGGTTTCAGCAAAAACCCACATACACAGTGGCTCTTTCTGGATAAGACTGGCCACCCCTGCCCTAAGGAAAGACTTTATGTTGACATTTTTCTGTGGCCCTTTATGGGAAACATTCGATGGTGCGATGAGGAAAAGTTCAAACAGCAGTTTCTTTGAGGACTCTATCCACTCGGAATGTAAAGTGTTTGTTGACAAGACGATGTCTTAATTTTTACAGCGAGGAAATTAAGTTGCTCATCCTCCACTTTACCATCAGCAGTCTGTATCTCAAGTTCTATTAGAAGTAAAAACAGGAGCAGCTGAGCACTGACACAAAAAAGAGAGAAGTGAAGATAAAATAAGGTTGACTTTTTCATTTAGATGTCAAGAGATTGTGGAACAGAAACCCATGATTGTAGAAGTCGGTGAAGTAAATAAATGGTTGTATGTGAAATATCACTTTTATGTATGGTCACAAAGTTGTTTGGAACGTGCTTGGGTGCTTGTATGTGTGGGCTGTTATGTCTGTTTAACTCTGCATGTGTCCTGTTTTTTTATTTTGGTTCTGCTTATTCATAGTCTTCCCTAGTATTAGCCCTCAGTGTTTCCAAAGTTTCTTAGTTCCTGCGCATGTTACAGTAGCTGCAATTCATTCCACCTGTTGCTTGTCCTGCTCCTTTGTTCACTGTTTGATTTTTGCAATGGTCCACACCTGCCCTCTGTTAGCCTTTGTTATTTGTGTGTATATTAGTGCCTGCCTTTGCCCTGTTCTTCAGTCATTATTCAGGTTACTGTGTATTTTTTGCTCTGTTTGGTTTCCTAGTTCTGGTCCCCCGCTGTATTTGCTGTTCCCCTGCTGGATTGATTTATAGTTTTTTGTAGTTTAGTTCTGTTTTCGACTCCTTGTGATTCTTTTGTTGTGCCTTACATGGCGTGTTCAGTTTCCTTAACCCCCTTTGTCTTTAGCCTCGAGTAAAGGAGATTAAGGGGGGACATGATCTTGGAATGTAAGATTTGGACATTTTTTTAGTTATTTATTTCTTTGTGTGTTTATAAATTCACAGAGGCACACCCTTAAATTGAGAAATGAGTGGAACAAAAAATTGTTCTTATATTTATCTGCGACCGTATTTACGAATTCTTCACTTTGCAGAAACTGAATGTGTCCACACATGAATTGATTCTGATTAATACTAAACGAATTACCCAAGGTCCGCTTGGTGCTTCTTATGCTCCATAAAATGAAGGAGCCCACTGGCTGTTTTTAAATATTTTCATAGATATTTGTTCACAGGCAGTTGATGCCGTACCTCAAGGCCTCTCACTGGCACAGCCTGTGCAACGTGACCCATGGCACCTTGTAGGGGGAGTTGGCAAGTTTTTCTTTAATGTGTGAGCAGCAATTCAACTGTTATCAATTCTTACCCGTGGTGTTTCCAACCCGTACTCACGGGGCGCAGTTTTTTTTGACCATCTGGCAGTCAAATCACTGACATGAGAGTCAAGTTCTCGCTCACATCTTTCCACGCCGGATCGCTGATTCCACCTGACTCAACGGCAAAGAAACTAGGCAGAATAGAATAGGTGTAAATGTTAAGGGAAGATGCTGGCAAGTCTTTCACTACTCATTGTCTAGCAGAGATCAATACACCCTGACTCAATGGAAAAGGGATCTTGGCTATGGCCAAATGGAACCTAGATGCTCTGGGAACCAATGACGATGTTTTTCCACTTTGTACTGCCAATCAGTGTCACTTTTAAAGTTACATTTTAATCATATTGCCTCTATATAATGGGAAACATTATCCTAAAAGATATCCCAATGAGCTCTCTACTTGAGAAATTATCATTTCAGACAGACGAGGAAGTATCCATCAGTTTGCGTTTGTCATATTTTGCAGAACATTTCTCCAGTAGATACTCAGTGACTTAAAGGGAAAATGCATAAAGAACTGTCAGTTATAATTGATTGAGTCTTAGGAAGATGTTTGGAAGCACTAACTTTGCAGTTGCACTAAGGAAACTCAGTGAAAGATTATATATGTATTACAAAATTCTCCTAACCGTTGGCGCACTTTCAATTCAATACTGTGACCTCTGTGTACGAAGTGTAAAGTTGAGGTGGGTATCCTGACACTCTGTATATGGTCCTATTATCAGATACAAAGGCACTGATCCAATATTGTTCGTGAGATGAAAAGATTCTTAATGTAAACCTTGAAATGTACCCAGTCTTTCATGTTAGGGTTACCCAAAAAATGCATATTGTCAGCAAGTAAATGTAAACTATATAATGTATTCAGTTTTGCCGCACTGAAAAATATACTCAAACTTTGGATTAATGAAAACTCCTATCCTTGGATGGCAAAGGATCATAATAGAATGGGTTCTACTGGAATATCTCATAAATTCACTGCATATTTGTTTTTATACTGTAGATTATGGCAACCTTATTTGAATTATAGTTCCCAAAACGTTAGTGAAAGTGGAACGGGCTATCACATCCAAACCTTATGCATATCCAGAAAATTCAGTCCATAATTAATAATTAATCGACACACCGGCAAAGCGGAGTAATGTAGCTAATGTAAAATGTCCTCATAAAACCTCTCATCAGATTATTTGGTTGTGACTAACTTTTCATATATATAATATATAATGAGAGGCAGTGCGAGAGCACTTCAAGTAGTTTTAAGGAGCACTTTAAGGAACTCTACATTTTACCATATATGATAACATATGGCTTTAGTACATGTTTATTGTTGTTTTTTAATGAAAGTTTATATTGCTTTTATATTATTTTTATTAAGAACATGTAAGACATTCAGCTAGTTTAATTATACATTTGACAATGAATGTTCTTAGGACACAAAGGGACTGCATCATCTGAAAAACTGATGTTTCCTTTTCAAAATACTCATTCTAGTTGTGTGGAACCACTTTCCATAATTCAAAGTTCATTCAAAGAGTTTTGCATAAAAAGTAATGACAACAAAACATTCATTTAATAAGCATTTTACTATCAATATAGAACTTAATATATATATTTAATATATATTTTACACGAATAAAGGACATATTTAACTAATGGCCCATGCATTTAATCACAGTACAGTAATTTCATGCGCATTTTACATCAATAAAGGACATGTATGTGTAATGACACATTAACATGAATTGTGTACTGATTTTAAGTGCCATATAAAGAGCTTAGTGTTAGTTGTGTACTGATCCCATGTTCATTTATGATTAATCAATCATAACGGTTCATATATTTCATGTAGTTACTAAGTTTGTGTGGTTTGAACTTCAGTAGTCATTCCATTTTCCCTTTTTATGAATTCATTATGAATTCAACATTGTTTTTATAAGTGTATAGTAGGACTCACAATCCAGGTTGGAAAGATAATGAACAAGATTATGACATTCATTTTCTTTGTGACACACTTGGGAATATTGTCCCAGCTCCATCTCACTCCGGAATGCTGATCTGTGAAGTGTAATTGATCTGAACCAATCCAGCATGGAAGTGATTGCAGCAGCTCCAGACACTGAAAATAATGGTGTAATCAAATTGTCAATCCTGCATTAGCAAGTGAGATGAAGATGAGATTTTCTTGTATTGATAATGTTCAATACTACATAGTGAACAAGAAACACTTTACTTTCAGTATACCTGTGATAAACTGCTTAATTAATAGGAAAATCACATTGAAGAAGACTAATACCTACCAATAGAGAGCCATCTGTGACAAGACCATGTGGCTAGCCTTGGGTGAGGGTGAAAATGTTAAGAAATCATATACACTCACCTAAAGGATTATTAGGAACGCCATACTAATACGGTGTTTGACCCCCTTTCGCCTTCAGAACTACCTTAATTTACGTGGCATTGATTCAACAAGGTGCTGAAAGCATTCTTTAAAAATGTTGGCCCATATTAATAGGATAGCATCTTGCAGTTGATGGAGATTTGTGGGATGCTCCCGTTCCACCACATCCCAAAGATGCTCTATTGGGTTGAGATCTGGTGACTGTGGGGGCCATTTTAGTACAGTG
>JAABNY020000108.1:23207985-23225921 GCA_015164015.2 Brevimyrus niger | reverse complement strand
TCACACTGATGTGTAATAGGGTGCTTTGAGGTACCACTGTCACAATTTCATCCTACTGAAAAAACCCATTACCATTTAAGCAGCATGTGACTGTCAATTTCTGTCATGGTTTGTTGTTCCAGACAGCCTCAAAGAGACCCAGAATCCTGTTGTCACAAGAGAAGTAGTGCATCCCCATATCTTTCTAATTATGCCAGTGCCCACACTACTTCCCTAAAATCTACAGCTCTCTTGTCAAGTTCACAAGTAGCTGAGGCTGTGACAAGTTCCATTTTGGTTTTGGAAAAATGAAATGGGCAGCTCTGTCCTCAGAATAGGGTCCAAGCTTCAGCTGGCAAGGTTTGTTGATGTTATAGCTACAGAATACTACAGAACTCAGGAACTGTGCATGGTCCTACTTAGATACACTGACAGCATTAAATATGAGTATGAAGTGAAGCTTGAACATTTACATTAGGCCAGCAGTGTAAATCACTGAATTGAGTCAATGTCACTGATTCAGGCTTCCATCTCTTAAGCTATTTGGATGGCTATGTGTCAAAATGCATAAATGGGATAGACACGATGTATCCTAAATATGAGATTGTTTGTTTCAACTGAATAAAAATCCTATCTATACTCATAAGTAAATTAAAATAAAATATTTTTTTCACAAATATAGTCATATTGGCAATGTGCACAATAACAAACATTTTGTTTGCTAACTTGTTTTTTGTTTTTTAGGCTGTTCCTTTGAATCTGCAAAAATGTGCAAACATTCATAGCTGAAAAACATCATTTGTGATTGAGGACGTCTAAATTCTTCTGTGGCTTGAATGTGTAACTGGAAACAGGCTCCATTAAAACTTTAGAATTAATTATGATTCAGCCATTTCCAAAGTCATGGATAGATTCCCAGGATATGAAGGCTGCTAAGATTCCTTCTAGCCGGAGTGTCAGCCTCAATTTAGTGAGCAGACTGCAGAATGCAGATAGAGACTGTCAGGCTAAATTGCAGCAATAATAGCAAAGCTCAGGGTTAGCTTAGACAGCAAGTTTATTGTTTGTTTATGGAAATAAGTAACAGATACATGCCTGATTTCAGTACCTCACAGTTAAGCTGGACATACAGCTGAATTATTATTCAGAACAGACCTAAGATGTGACACTGTAACTTACCTTCAGACTAAATATACCCTTAATTTCATTAATCATATTCTCTTTGCTATTGTTCTGATGTATCTGCAATATTTGAAGGATTTACTGTCATGTCACGACATTGTTGGCCATGTGAAGCAATGCTACTTCATTAGTTTGTCGACCCTGTCACTGCGTAGAAAAGACAGCTCTGTATCGTCAAAAAGTGCGGGGAAAACCATCTGTCTGGTTCACATCTAGGTCATATTTAACAGTTAAGGTCCAGGTTTCTGTCACCTGCACTGTACCAGTTACATAAAATGCTTGCTGGATCCAGCTAAACAGCAGTGTGGAGGCAGGTTTGAGATAACAAAATGTGTGAGCCTTTGAAAACCAGTAACAGCACACAAGAATTTTTTGGCATACATAAGAAAACTGGCAAAGCTTCCAATGTGATCAGTTCAGACAGTGGAGAGTAGACTTGAGCAATGATTACGGCAACACCTGCCTCATGGAGATTTGAACCTGAATCCCTGCTTCTTCCATATTATTATATAATGTGATACCGAGTATCCAATTCATATAGACCTGCTCAGAGAACATACAAAAATAACATATTCTACTGACAATTTGTTTTAAACAAATAAAAGCTGTTTCCTAGCAACCACATAACTTTACTCTGTTTCCCAGCCCATGAAGACACAGGCTACATTATTATTTCATTGCTTGGCCAGCATGTTCTATCCAAAGTAACTAACAGTTTTGCCAAATTCCATACCAGGGTATTTAATTAGTATATTGAACTTAAGTAGGGAAGACTGGGGTTTGTTGGCACAGCGATTCATTTCCAAGCCAGTACAGAGAACTGTCACAGAAATCCGACATTAGACGGTGTGTTCCTGTGACCCACATGGCCAAGATTGTATTGTTTTATTGCCATTCTTATTAGTTTTAAATGTTTAAACAGGTTATATATTTTGAATACTTTACAGATTCGGAAGCTTTTTTTCAATGGCATTGGATGTTTTATAAGTTACTCGATTGTTTAAAAATTCCTAGAATAATAATGTTGTGCAAACCAAGCCCATGATCTGTGTCAAACAGCTCTGTCTTGGGGTAGCACAATATGGTTTTATAATTGAACAAACTATACACTGTAGATGTTTTCTGTAATCACACGCCTGATTTTTAGCTTAGACCTTAAGGATTAATTTGCATGTATTTAGGTTATCATGATGTATTACATGTATCGTTGTATGGTCTCGCATACCTTTCTCAGACGTACAGCAGAAGGGAAAGCATGATTGAATCATTACTGTCATGTTACAAATCACTTTAAAAACTAGGAAAAAGGTTGCTGCTGTTTTGTATGTATGAAACTGTGGGACCATGTACAACAGGGGTAGCCAATCTTATCCGCAAAGGGCTAGTGTGTATGCGTGTTTACGCTGCAACTCCCTAATTAGATTACTAATTGACTGATTGGCTGAAGAGTCCTCACACCTGGGTTTGAACAGCTGACCTACTGGTTATCCAAAAAACCTGCATGCACACCTGCCCTTTGTTTGATAAGTTTGGCTACCCCTGATGTACAAGATAAATGAGGGATGGCTGGATGCCAGTCTTGCATTGATTTTGGGGTTATTTCACCAATTCAGATTTACCTTTGCACATTTTTTTTTACTTGAAGTGAGTACTTTCCTCTGTCACATAATCTGGGTGGATTGCTGAACAGATCCTTCACAAACCGTCACAACTGCACTGTTACCTCAGTGACAATGGGATTGTAAAAAGTCCATGTGACCTTGTGGTTGTCACTCTTAACGAGGTTCTGCATAGTCTGTGCAGCCAGGGACTCGGTGACCACCAGGCCAAAATCTTAGCATGGTGGTCGGGACCATTTGGTTTAAGGCCTTCTTTGTTTGTTTATTTCGAGGGAAATAAAATTAGCTTTATTAAGTACCAGGGGAGTTCCTTGGGTGTCAAAAATGCAGTTCAGCATGGACTATGGCTTCACTTGCAGGTACTACAAAATAGCTTTACTTTGAGGAACTAAAATACCTTCTTAAACAAATGTAGAATGTATCCATTAAAAAATCATACAATGAAAATCAGAAAAGAAAAGAAATGAAAGCACAAAAATATTTTTCTTTCCAAATATTGTCTTTGAAGTGAACATATTTCTACAAGTTGATTAGATAATGCCGTTATATAAATAAACTTTTTTTGTGGTTTTAACCTGTAATAAGCTGGGTATATCATGGGTGAAATTCAGACTAAGTACCATTGTCAGGTGTACTACAGATGGTCCTCCTGAGATTTGAACCTGTAACCTCTATTGCTGTCCCTAATGGTTTTGCTTCCCGCTGCACTATAAAACAGGGCATTTTCTCATGTACTGTAGGCATATTTTGCTTCTGATGCCTGCTCCTGGTTCTCTCTCCATCGGTAAAAAAAAAAAAATGTTTGTCCATGGTGCTAATTTTCCTAAAACGTTGGATTCCAGGCCCTTATTTTGCTTTCAGAATGATTTCCTGTATTTTTCACTGCTCCCCCTCCCTCTATCTCCCTTCTCTCACTCCGTCTCTCTTCTCTCTCCCTTCTCTCCCCTTCTCTCTCCCTCGCTCTACCGAAATCCCAATGGGCCGCTGAACGCTGCAGCATCATCGCTCGCCTCACCGTCTCCTTATACTGCAAACGTGAATGAACGGCGCTTATGGGGATCACTACGAACCGGGCGCTCGCTGCTCCCCTCCGAGCCTTTGACGCACACGGAGAAGGTGGACAACGAGCCTTTTTCCTAGAATAATATTGCCGAAGAAGCATCCGCGGATCACGACTCTTAATGGCACCGCTTAATGCCATTTAATATATTTTTACGTAATTCGTCGGGCTTTGCCGGTTTTCCGAAAATCTGATTTTACGGACGCAGCAGCAGTAGGGACAGGATATCACGGCTGCTTCAGCTCCACAAACCCACACACATCTGACGGATAACAGGTAGGAATGTATTGATTATAAAATGCCAGTATTATGGAAGTTTCAGATCCATATTATGAAACGCATTTAAGACTGGCAGTCTATGATTAAGGAAACCGTAAATTTTCTCTTTTCTACCTGCCTGTTTTGCTTTAAATAACATTATTAATCTGTTTGCCGTATTGGATTTCAAAGGCATTCGAAGACCATTGATTTCATGTTTTGGAAAATTAAAATCGCACTGACAAACACAGTTTACATTGCGTTTGCCAAGGATTTCCCATACTTTTATTTTACATTGCTACAATTACGTATTGGTTTTTCAGGACAGTGTGATTATTATTGGTAATGTAGTCGTTTCAAAAAATGGTGTAAAAACTGGTGTCGGGTGAAAGCTTTGCCTCTAAATCAAAGACAGTTTAATTACCATAACTGGTCTAAATGTTGCATGTTTTCTGGCCTTGGATGATGACCATGGAATGGTAAGGAAAGTAATGGATAACTACAGTCCAGTTTCGATTTTCAAAGCTCGGATTTTAGTTTGACGCAAGGATGTACTGTGGCATTTACCTTCCTGCACGTCTGTTTACATCATCGCACAAGACATATAAGCAATCTGCAATAGGCATGATCAAGTACCCTTAAAAAGCCAAAGAAAAGGTGAAAACCGATCGAAAACGTCACTCAGTGATGTAGTCTTGCATGACAGCATTAATGCAAAACGGCTGCTGTTAGATATATGAAAATGACAGCAACTACAGCAATACATAGACTAATTTCTTCGTTCATTTAATGACTTGGCAGTCTCCAAAGGTCGTTTTCTTCATTCTGTATCACATAATTTGTTCTGCCAAGAGATGAGCAATAACTGGTGAAGGATAAGGAACTGTAGGTCACTGTAAAAGACAAGAAGTCACAGTAGAGACATATGTCATCTACCTGTACCAAACATAATTATCAAGTGGGAATTATGATGTGCAATAATCAAAGGAAAGGTGTTGTATGTAACTGATGAAAAATTTTCTTCCACTCGTCACCATTGTTTTCCTGTACTTCTCTCCCTTGTTTGTCAAGACATATACAACACGCACTCCGTCCTGTTTTGTTTACTGCTTTTTATTTTGCACAGCAAAGGTACCGTAACCATTGGAGATTTTAGCAATCAAGTAACTGAGCAATGTACCAATGTGCTCTGTAATTATGTGAATGCACAGATGGACTGCTGATATCTAATGGATGTAAAATGTTTGCTTGGGTGATTTCACCCACACTGTTCTGTGTATGATCATTAAGTATGTGAGGACGTGGTTTTTGTTGTTGTTGTTGTTTTCTAAACACAGCATTTGGTCATTTTAAGAAGCAGTGCAAAATTTGATTGGTCTTTTGGTTTTTGCCAATTGTTACCTTCCTGGTAAAAGTATATTTTGTTAGTTTACTCATGCACTGTAATGTGTATCAAATGATATATAAGTAATGTAATACGTAATGTTGCCCCCAAATTTGATATTCTATTGGTCTGTCCTATTCTGACCTCCCACTCCATTACAGGTGACCAGTGATACCTGTTGTTTCATAGGAGTAAATTCCTCTCCAAGAGGTGACTTTGCTGAGTACCCCAATCTTCTTATGTATGTGAATGGAATCGCTGAGCATGGTGTGAGATTTTGCCTCTCTGGTGGAGATGGACAGGGATTGTATTCCTGATAGAAAACAGAGTGACAGTATGAGAATTTATAATGCAGAGCTAAGGCTTTACATGGCCATCATAGGCTAGGAATTGAACAATTAAAACTCCATTTCAGCAGTTGGGGATGTTTAATAATTCATGCTGGGCCCACAACAAGTCTTTTGAGAGAAAAAGTGAGGAGCATTGTTGTGACAGCTCCGAGCTCTCTTGCAGGCCAGCTGAGCGCGAGAAAGAGACCCAAACTATGTTGTAACAAAAGGCTGCTAATCAAAGGAACATCAGTCGAATTTTGCAGTGCTATTTCATGCATGTTTGTCCGAGAGCATTTCGCCAAACATGACGCTGCAAGGTTAGATGCCATCCTGTCCCCCGGCAGTCAGGTGGATCCTCTGCACCTCTGCTGGGGCACGGAGCTTGTTTTCCAAATCCGTAACATCCCTTTGCCCTTTTACTAGCCTCAGCTCTTTGCCTGATGCCACGAGTAAAAACATTACATGTTTTGAAGCAGCGCAGCTCCATCTAATGTCTGCCACTTGGACAGTCACCTGTTTGACAACCACTTAAATGAACACAAACTAACGTGGGTTAATAATAATAATAATAATAGTAATAATAATAATAATAGTAATAAAAATAATAATAATATGAATAATAAACGTAATAATTTAATATATTATTAATGGTAATACATGTAGCAGCCGATTGCATTGGATTTGTATTTCTGAAAGGCAAGATGCTTCCTGATGTGTTATGGCTGAGAGTGGGGGGTTGCACGTTGGGGGGGGGGGTTGTGTCTAATGTCAGCAGGCAGGAATGATCCCCAGTGGCATTTTTTAGCACACCGCACTGGAATGAGCCAGTGGCCAAATGAGCTCCTGGGCAGCACCCTCTGAAACAGGAGGCCAGATTTGTTCATAATATTGATTCATTTTGCGAACATCTTCTTCACTATTGTATCCATTGGTTCCATAGTCTTGTGATGGAGAAAATCACCAGGTCTCCTCTCTCTTTTTATGGGATTTTAGCAGAATTACATTTTCCCTTCACACGTTCTCATAACACACGAGACATAACATATGCATATGCACTGCTCTTCTCTGAGTGCGTTTATTGGCTGGCTGCATAATTATTATTCCTGACAGCCAGTGCACATGGTCCCATCCACGTGCTCCAGTGAGTGCAGTGACTGTAAGCCTATGTCACTCTGAGCTTCAGTACATTTGCCAGGTGGACTTGGCACACTAGTTATTAGATGAGTTTAATTTCCATCTATCGGGCTGATTAAAGACAATGCTACAGCCAATGTTATCAATTCACATTTATTTTGGTTTACATTAAACTAGCAGGTGCATTTATAAAAAGCGACATGCTTTCTTTTCTTTTGAGAATTCAGGGTCAGCCAGTCCCTGAGCCAATTGGGGGATTAAGAGTCTTCCTTGGGGACCTAACAGTGCAATCACTCTGCCAACCCAGGGATTTGAACTGACGACCTGCCAATCGAAGGCATAGCGTCCAAGCCCACTGAGCCACTCACCACCCCCATTTGTTTGCTTCATTTCATTGAAATGTTTATTGTCTTTATAGTTTGGTGTGCATATAGTATCTCTGCTGTATAATATTGTGTATCAGCCATATTAATTTTAACAAAACTGTAAGTATGCGAATAATATCCATTTATATTTTGCTCTCTGTTTCTCTCACTACTTAACATGCATAAGGGATCGGTAGCCTATGGATAGTAGAAAAGCGTACATTTTACTCTGAATTATTAACACTTAAAAATGTAATTTCCTGCTGCGACAATATTTGAGCATTATTTTAAAGTGGGATTTCTAAAATGGGGATTTTAGTGGAATTCTTCAAATGAAAACCTACACAGGTAGTAGGAAGTTCTGAGGAATGCTCTGGAGCCCAAAACACTCTGTTTGCTCTATTTTAAACACTTTTATTATTTCCTTGCTCAGGAGGATTTGTGTAAGTGTTAAAAAAGCATTAGAACCAGACAGGAGGAGCAGATTCCATTCCACCAACACTGTCTGGCTCAGTTTTTATAATAATGTAAGATGAGCAACCTACCAATGGAGGGATCTGTAGAATTAGTAAAATGTTACGATGCCCAGGTCCTGGCCAGTTTAGCCAGTATAGCAGGAAATGATAAGGTGTGTAACCCCCCACTCCCTTCCAGTTAAACTCAATAAAAGTTTTGCCTCATTTAAGTAAATAAATTATGTCGTTCATGCAAAACGTTGAATTACACTTAATCGAATAAAAATGCATTGCATTTAATAATGCTTAAACAAAAACGCATTGCATTTAATAATGCTTTGATTTTTTTAGAATGCATTATTTAATTATGTTTAAATATTTGGAGGCTGTAATTTAATGTGAATGTACATCTAAAAATCAAATATTTCAACTGGAAATATTTCAGTTGTAATTTCATTGGAAAAATTATTGATGCAAAAATATTCAGCTTCCACAATTCAATGTGAAGTTTTTATAAAGTTCATTTTTATAATTCAATCACTGAATTCAATTAATTTACTTTCACCTCAAAATAAATTGACAGCTAATTCAGCTGGAAACAATGCATGCGTTTTAATGCCAACTTCAATTCAGTTCAATTTATTTTTATATAGCGCCTTTCACAACAGAATTGTCCCAAAGAGCTTTACATGGATGCATGTGATACATTAAACATCATTAGAGAGATATACAGAATGGGAAAAGGAAGGAAAGAAATTAAATAAAGAAAGCCAGAAGAACACCATGGAGAGGAACCAAAAACTCCCAAGTAAGGAGGAAAAAAACCTCTGAGGATTCAAGGTCAACTGGCTGCCACCCCCCAGCAGACTGACATCACTGAAAACGGATGTATATGTAATATTTAGTCCTTTTATTTTCAATCACACCACCATAATTTCAGTGATTTACAATACTTCAACCTTCAGCATCCGGGGTTAGCAGGATGAGCAGCTGAGAGGCGTTTTTTGTCTACATCCAGAGTCAGCAGTAAGCGTGCGATAAGCACAAGGTTTGTTGCGCCAATAGAAGGGTAGATTTTCTTTGTGTTTTCGTGGCCATGAGTCTGCTACTGTGCTCTATCTTCAATCTAGCAAGACAAACTTGCCCTCACCAATTAATGGAATGACGTTGCATGTGGAAAGCAAAAGATAGATCTGCTGGACATATTTAATGTATGTGCCACCTGTCACATATTTTTCATGATGGACAGCAGGTCTTATATTGTAGACGATGTTGTGTCCCGTTGTGAACCAATACTGGATGTGATTTATCCGAATTTTTCTGGCCAAGCTTATGATTGGGAACCTGAGACGAAGACACGTCCCTTATTTTATAAGATGGGGGCCAGCCCATGACAGCCAAGCACCTCTTATTATGATTAGATTCCCAGTTATGGACCACAGCTCTAATGACACTTAAATCTCATTTAGGCCTATTCAATTTCCAACACAAAAAAACATTTAGCAGGTAAGCTTACAAACAACAAAGAATAGTACAAAAATCCTACAATAAGCCACATTACAATAGGAAATTACCATATCAGAAATAACTTACAAATAAACTCTAATTAATGGGCCAATGGTAGAATAACCTAAAGAAAATCCCAATATCCCATTATTCGGCTCTATCGTCAGCAGGTCCCTTGTAACTACATTGCTCGATCTTGAATCAGACCAGCCCAACGCATCCTCTGCACAGGTAACCCGTCAGATGCTTATGGGGGAGACCGCAAGAGAGTACAAAAGAAACGAAATACACTGTAATTTACCATCGTCCAATAATTCACAAATATAAATAAAGGCTTTCCTTTAGAAACACATAATAGGTGCATCGGTTCCGCAATCCAATTGACAGCCTCAGGTCCCAGTGCGGGTCGTCCTTTTACTTGTTGGCCTTGCTCGCTGTGCGTGTCTCCGTCCATCCCCTACAAAAAGGAGAAAAGGGAAACCCAACACAAACAATCTGGGAACTTCCCGCTTATCGTCCCATGAAATAAGATAATAATCTGTTCGACAATGAGCTACAGGTGAAACTAATTAGTAGAATTGATATGAAAGCACCGAAAAACAAAAATGCATCGTACACCACAGCACGCAAATTACAAAACGCAAACAAATCTTATTCCTCCATCTTCCCAACTGTCTACATATAGCCCATATCTAACACTTTGCTTGTTTGAGCAATTTGTTGTTCGATTTTAATATTTATGAAGTTTAAATATTGGCTGGCAATATCAACTTAAAACTGATGTATTTAGACTTCTAATGAATGTTGACACCAAACTTAGTTTGCTTAACTTAGCTACTTGCAGGGACCGGCTAGGTTTTTTTTAGCGTGCAAGCTAGCTAGCTAGCTAGCTATATGTAGTAGGGATGACACAGCAGCCGATTTGAGACAGTCATGTCCGCGATGATACAATCTGCTGGTGCGACAGAACTTTTTGGTCAAAATGTATGAAATATTTTCAGTTGAAATATTCAATGTTGCACATTCAAATGAAATTACAGCCCCAAGTACTCAAGCATTAATAAATGCATTTGATTATTCGATTAGTGTAATTCAACGAGGTTTTTTGCACCAACAAAAACAGTATTTTATAAATGAAAGTATTTTGAACTCTTGGATCTTTCATTTAGAGTAAACCAATTCCTTGGCCACAAAACAACAAGGAATATTGGTGAACAGCTGAGCTTATCTTGCCTGAAGACTGAAGTCATGTCAATGGTTACACAGTGTTAATCGCACGCACGCACGCACGCACACACCCACCCACCCACACACACACACACACACACACACACACACACACACAGATATACTTTCTCAGGTGCAATAATTTATCTTTTGCAATAATTCATGTGCAATTTTCCTCACACTTTTAAACTGTGCATTGTAATTGTGCTATTTATTTAATTAAATTTTCTTTACAGTAGCTTGTATAGTTTTATTGAGGCTTCTACTGGATCATCATAAACATCATTTCATTGTACTTGTACAGTGACAACAAAGATATCTTATATCTTGTAGCACAAATTGCTGAAAAACATATTGCTGTCTATTATAGAAAGGTGCTACAACCCACAGTGCATTGCTGCTTGCTGCATAGGGGGGTGAATGCCCATGCTGACAGCTGTCCACTGCTGTAAGCGCCTACAGTGGGCATTTGAGTGTCAGAGCTAGACCATGAAACAATGGCAGAAAATGGCTTGTTCTGATGAATCATGTTTTCTGATACTTCATGTGGTTGCCCAGTTTCGTGTGTTGCTTTTCTTGGGGAAAAGTTCAAGGTGTTGATTTGGCCTCTAAATTCCCCAGATCTCAATCCAATCAAGTAACTATGGGATATGCTGGGCAAATAAGTAGGATCCATGGAGGCTTACAGGACCTTCTACTACTGTCTTGGTTCCAGATACCACAGGACACCCTCAGTCTTGTGGAGTGCATTCCTCGACAGATCAGGACTGTTTTCATGACACAAAAGGGGGACTTTTGGACATTTGAACCACACAATGTGGTAAAATCTTACTTTTTAGCTTGGGAAATATTTATCAGGTCCCCACAATATAAACTTCAATTTTATAAAAATCTGTGAAATGGCCAAACTAAAATGGCCAAAGGTCTTATGTTTTGTTTAGTTTCTTATGGTTAATATACTGTAAGTGTGTGAGTGGGTGTGGTCACGATATACATATTTTATAATGTGGGGACCAAATATTCCCACAATGTGATATAAGCCTGTTATTTTGACCTTGTGGGGCCATTTTTTTCCAGATCCAATAAGGGGACACTGAATCTTAATCAGTGAATACAATCAAAAAAACTAAACATGCCAAAAAGTCTTGGATTTTGTTTGGTTACTTACGGTTAAGTAAGGATCAGGTACTATAAGGGTTAAAGTAGTTTGTAAAACCTGAAGCTCAAGGTGCTCTCCTTGACATGGATTATCTGCATGGTCACCCTAATTTAGGTGGAAACATCAACATTAGTCACTGTGTCAAAAGAACTGTTTCTAGTGTTTTTGAACATTCTGCATCATTTTTCTTGTTTCTCTTTCAGTTTGAACAATGCCTAGATTTTCTTCAGTCATAGATTACTTGCTTAACAGCAGACTGATTCATTCCAAAATGTTTTGCAGTGGTTTTAGAATCCTCTCTTGATTGAGCATCACAACAGTCTTACTTTCCTGTTACATTAATCATTTATTAATTGAAATAATTACTTAATTAAACAGCATTTATTGATATAATCACTTTCTAGAACTACATTTGGTATTCATAAACTTTCAAGATGCACTGTACAAAAATTACTATTTGCATCAAAAGAAGCTGTACATTTTTCTTTTCTGCTTTTGTTATTGATAAGTAATTAGAGCAGAATCAAGTATGGGAAAGGGCATTTTCAATTTGGATGAGTGGCATGTTCCCAGTCAACAGATGTATAGAAACTGGTATGTAATTGTTAGGACTCATCCAGGGTAACTATGAGTCTTCTCATCAGCTGTACTATATTGAAGGTTAGCACTGCTTTTGCAAGGAGGAGAACCATCACACTCTTCCATTCACATACCCACACACACAAACACTTAGAGGTATTAGACCGGCATCAGAAGGCACACAATGAGGTACCGATTGTGTTCATTAATGGGACTAACCTATGCTCGTTTGCATGGATATAACTTTATTCTGGAGCGCCTGCAGGAGCCCCACTCTGAGGATACATTTGATTCTCCTGCAAAAAATAGGAGTCAGAGTTTCAGCTTTTCAACTTTCATAATTGCGTCTGAGCAGTTTTTATGTTACACCACCTGTGCCACTCTCATTATGGTTTGGGCTTTAGTGTCTTACATTTTTCACATCCATTTGGGAGTATTTTTATCTGTATTGTACCCTTGGTTTGCACCATACACATCTGGAAGGAAACTATCACTAACTAAAAGTAACAAAAACTATTATATAATTCAACAATTATGATATGATTAATATGCCCCTGCATGGTATTCTGCTTACTCATTTGTACACCAGCCTTAAATCACTTGCAATGGATTTAATCTCAGTCATGCCAGTACGGTCTATGGATCCAAAATATCTGTAAAGTAGAGTTCCCTGGAAAGGCCATGTTGGCCGTATAGCAAAGTTAAGTCTGTGGACAAAAACATCTAGGCTAAGAGTTCCGCACTGCTTCTGGGTACTGGATTTTCCAGGTATAAGCATGGAGGTCCAAATTTGATGACTCATTTGATTTATTTCAGTGGTATCTTGGTGAACACCTTCAAGGTTTGGATAAGAAGTTAGCATACTGAGTGGCAATTACGGCTTTTGAACGCAAGATGAGGGCCGCAAGGAAACGGGTACCATGCTCAGAATGTGCTTCCTCATAATCACCTTTGACTCTTCAGTGTTAAGTGAATTTCCTGCATTAACTGGAATGTTTGCGATTATCTATTTACTTGAGTAATTATTAATCAAGTAATATAATAGGGAAAAACAATGCAGGTCAATTTTATTTACAGTAGGCAAATGATGTATTACTTTAAGTAATCTTGCACTAATTTGGATGGGCTGCCTTCTGCCCTCAGTGCCAAGGACAAAGCCATGGTGTCATCCTTTGTTTTCTGGCTGCCTCTGTATGCAGTGTGTGTCAACCTTGCCCTTTCTGCACAAGACTTACCAGGACCGGGCCATGTGCAGTTCAGAGCCAGCTGGCAAGACTTCCGATTGGCTGGCCAGAAACTTCATGAAGAGGGTTCTTTAATGTGCATCCCTAGAGTAACTGGGGACACTTTGCTCTCATAACCTGAGGCGTGATGATGTTTCCTGGATCTGATCGTCCAGCAGATGTCCACCCCCCCCCCCCCACACACACACATCTGGCATCATCCTCTCTTAACTGAAACTCATTTCATTTCATTTCATTTCATTGAGACAGGCACTTCTTAGCAGGCAAATACTCTCCTGCATTCAATCCAAAGTCATAAATAATTTTTAAACATTATTCAACTACATACAGTACAGTGGAGACATCAGAGCAAAGCTTCATATCTGGGTAATTAAATGTGTTTTTTTGTTCAAGAAAAAAAAAAACTATTTTAAAGCAGAATATATGCAAATGAAATGTATCAAAAAAAAATGCAGCAGAATTTCTTCTGTTCTCCAGAAAATTGCTGACATCTTGTTGGACGGCTAGTAGAACAATCCTCAGGGCAACCTCAGCCATTCCATGGGATTGCTGACTAGCCCGCTTTATTTATTAACTTAAATAGTTAAATAACTTGCTGAGGTAATAATTAGCTGATCACTGTATGCTGTTGGTTGAGTCAACAAAAACATGCGTACATTGGATGGTTACTGCAAATACTGAGGTGACTTTAGCGCACTGACAGACCTAACGCCGTAGTTTTGCACCAGCATCGAGATGCTGTAGGTTGGTTGGAAAATTGTACTGCATACACACCTGTTATTATGATATGTACAGTATGATTTGTTTTGTTTATTTTGGTCATTCATATGTCTTCCAGGCATTTATCGATACATGGTGTTTGGTTATAAACACGGTTTTTACTCCAGTCATCACAATGTTTGCACATAGGTAGTATTCCATAGCTGGCAAGAAGAACATTAATTGTACTACAGGTTCTGTACAGTGGACCTCCAGAGAGGAGGGTCTTCCACGGATCCAGGAGGAACAATGCGGATTCTGTCCTGGCCATGGGACACTGGACCAGTTCCTCACCCTCACAATGATACTGGAGGGCTCATGGGATTTTGCCTAACCAGTTTACATGTGCTTTGTGGACTTGAAAAAGGCATGTTAATCGTGTCCCTTGGGAGCCCTGTGGGGGGTGTTTCAGGAGTATGGGGTACGGGGTCCCCGCATGAACATAGCTGGAGAGGCTGCTCCTCCGCATCGAAAGGAATCAATTGAGGGGGTTCAGGCATCTGTGTAGGATGCCTCCTGGTCACCTCCCTTGGGAGGGTCAGTCATGTCCATCCTGGGGGAGACCCCAAGTTATGAGAGCATAAGACATGAAGCTTTATGCAGAAAGGTAATGAGTGCTTCTATCTTTGAGTGGATTAGTACATCTATGGCCGAATTGTGGATTTTTATATTGGAATATTCCAGTGAGCTTGCCATAATATGCCATGATCTCCAGCACATGCCAAATGTGAAAGAAGTAAAAAATACTTTCATGGCACTTTTCACACTGCCTTTTCTTTCTCCTGTCTGAGTTATCTGATCTGATCTACTATTCATTTTGCATTCTTATACATAATAACATAATAATTAATGACACTGAAATATGTAACATGCAATATGTAAGCAAGACAGCTGGGCTATTGAATGTGAAGTGCACACACAAGTATTGAAATATAAATAAAAATTTGCACATCAAGAAATCTGGAAAACCAGCCTTACAGCAGGGCTCTTCAGATTTGGCTCTCGATTCCAAATCCAGGCCATGTTTTCCATTTCCCCAGATAGTTGGTTTAACAATAACTGATTCTAATTGGTTAGAGGCTTCACACCTTGCTCACAGGTGAAGGAAGGCTGGAAAATCAGCAGTGCTCTGCCCTGGAAGACTGTGATTTGAATAGCCCTGCCTCTGTATTGTTTAGGTTTATGCTTATTAGTCAGTTATTAATGGTGATGGAAAAGTCCTGTGGGATCTTGTAAAAGTCCCAGCTTTGCCAGAGTCCATTTTTCTTTCCAACCATCCAAATTTTTTCCCCCTGCGTGCTCCATCTGAGGCTCCAGACTCTCTACAACAGGTTGCCTGCCAGATAGCATGAACAGTTTCCAATGCAATGATTTGACAAATGTGTGAAGACTGCACTGGATCGATCCATGCTTTAATCACGTGATAATGTGGCAGGAGAGGCAGGCATAGGTTAAGAGTGCATAGCATGCAATGTAGAGCTTAACATTGTACATCGTGCTGGCCTAGTATGTATGCATGTATTATTATTATTATTATTATTATTGGGCGGCACTATGGCTCACACCTCCAGGGTGTGAGTATGGTTCCCGATCGCTCGCCTTGTCCGATTCAGCTCACTGGACTTCTAACAGCCATTGTCACTCTCTTTGTATTGCCTTAGTATAAATTTGGTATGACTAGTTTAATTGGTGTGAGGATTTGTTTTGGCATTTCTGAGTACTGAATGCTTCTTTGCCCCAATTCTCACTAATTACTAGAGTCTCCTCGTGTGTGGGTTTGTGTGCCTGAGACTCCCTAGCTCTTACCCTGAAGGAGTACTGATCCGACCCCCATCTGGGTGTACCGAGCTCTTACCCTGAAGGAGTACTGATCCCGACCCCCATCTGGGTGTACCGAGCTCTTACCCTGAAGGAGTACTGATCCGACCCCCATCTGGGTGTACCGAGCTCATACCCTGAAGGAGTACTGATCCCGACCCCCATCTGGGTGTACCGAGCTCTTACCCTGAAGGAGTACTGATCCCGACCCCCATCTGGGTGTAACTCTCTCTCCATGTCCTCACCAGTGTCTGTCCTTCCCCTCATTCCCCAGGATAATTTCACTGGGTTTATGATTATCACCCCGACTCCGATTCCTGTCTTGTGTTTTCACTTTCTGTTTGCCCCACCTTTGGGTTCTCTGTCCTTTACCTGTATCGTGACACAAGAATGGGGGTTAAAATTCCACCCCCACTCTGTGTGTGCAGGGTTTGAATGCCCCCCTCCCCCCATGTCACATGGGGACTCCAGGTTTCTCCTGTATCACATTGACAAGCAGTTATATTAACTAATGTCTCAGATTTTCCCATAGTGTGTGTCTACATGCAGACATCCTCAACACTCTGAACAGGAGAAGTTGTTAAAAGATGGATAGATGTAAGCTATATTATAAACATACACTAACCTCAGTTATTTCCCTGACCAATCAATCTTTATTGTGTGGAATCGGAACTTCTTCATAAGCATCAAAATGGATTTTTGCTTGATAAATTAACTGTTCAACACCATGCAGATTGGGCCTAGCCGTTCTTGCCTCTGCTCATCAATTGAATGTCTCCTATTTGTATTTCAGTTTTATATTTGGATGCCTTATTTATATATAGATACTGTATTTTAAATTTCCCATGGAGAAATGGAATAGCACGGCTGTAAGCTTTTCGTCTGCATATGCTTGATGCAGCAGGCCAGCTACATGCATTTTTCCGCAAACATAATTTCTGGATTATATTACACAAAGTAGAGTGGAGAAAAGACAAATAATCAGAACAGGAGACCAGGTGGGATGTGTAAGGAGACTGTATTTATGTGTTACATTCTCTACTGACTAGCATCTTTGCAGTGAAAATTAGTTGCCTGGAATTGTAAGGAGCATAGTGACGTAGAGTGCATACAGATACCAAAACTACAAAGGAGTACAGACATGCAGATGAGTACACAGCCCGAAGATGCTTCCTTTCTGTAAGTCGCATTAAACAGGAATTTCGCTTCCAGCCGATTTCGAAAACTCACAAACTGGAAACATGCGCAGGGTGAGAAGTTCAGTGGCCGTTACCGTGAAATTCTCCAATTAAAGCTTCACTCCAGATAACATGGCATTGTGTTTTCTAGGCCATATAACTCTGGAATATTAATGCTCTACCAGCTTTAGTGACATGGAGGGAAGAAATTAAAGGTTTGATAACAGAATAACGACTCCTTCTTTGCATCTTTCCCAACATCAGAAAGCCTCTGTAATGTCCCCCATTTCTCCGTTTCCAAGGGGTGAAACATTGGACAGAAAGAGTGGGGCAGAGGAATCAACCCAGTGCAGACAGTCAATAAAATCAGGAAGGACTGCTGGCTTGTAGTCTTCCTGTAATTACATTTCTCTGCCAGCCACCCCTTCCCTATCCCAGCACATACAGAGAAATTAATGGATCTGTTCCCTGGGTGCCTGTTTGTGTTTCATACCTTCAAAATTGGATTAAATCAAGGATGGTTTAAGGCTTGGCCAGTTTAATATAGTTTATATTTTAGATCTTACTTCTTTGCAAATATTTGTTTAATTGTCAGTCTTTTTTAGAACCTGAACATACACACACCTAAAGGATTATTAGGAACACCTGTTCAATTTCTCATTAATGCAACTATCTAATCAACCAATCACATGGCAGTT
>JAABNY020000108.1:23169386-23179603 GCA_015164015.2 Brevimyrus niger | reverse complement strand
AGGTGATGGTAGGTTTTGAGTGGGTTTCAGGCTTGTGGTCTTCTGGTTTTGTCTGTCTGTGATGGTGGTGCGGTTTGAGTGGGTGTCTGGTTTGTGGGGGGCTGGTTCTGTCTGTCTGTGATGGTGATGCGGTTTGAGTGGGTGTCTGGTTTGCGGGGGGCTGGTTCTGTCTGTCTGTGATTGTAGTGCGGTTCGAGTGGGTGTCTGGTTTGCGGGGGGCTGGTGCTGTCTGTCTGTGATGCCTCTGGCACTTTCTTCCCACACCGTAGCTGTTTCACTGCAAACAACAGAGGCGCTAACGTTAGAAGTTGTAGGTGTGGTGGGTGCACAACAGGCTGAGTCACTGGCTGTTATTTTAATTAAGTTTGTGAGTTTAGGCAAAATGTCCTTAAACTGGGCTTCTTACTTCTTCTTTCTCTTCTCAAATACACTTTGACAAAGATGAATTTCTTTGCTTCATAAACATAGTGACAGTCGATGGCGACTTGATTTTTATGTCATATTATTTTGCGCAAATACAGCATGCTTAGGTGGTCAAGTTGGAGTAGTCCATTAAATGTGAAATGTGGGTGACAATAAATGTAGATATTTGGATAATGTGGTTAGGCCCACATTTCCAAATTAATTTTTATTTATTACAGATTATCATTCATTTGGAGTGACAAGACAAGAACAGAAAAATGTCTTTTGAATAAAAAAGGAAACATAAATTCACGAGTCTTTGGTGGATGATGGAAGCAATCGCCTACCCACAGGGGTTGGACAGTGAAACTAAAAGTGTATGACGTTTGACGCATATATATATGCATGCTGTGCTGGCCAGTCTTTACTGACTGCACATTCCATCAGTAAAAGCAGGCTGTAAAGTCGAATTATCAGGGTAATGACACAGCTGTACATAAAATGATGCATTCCACACAACATAATGGGAGACATCACAGTTCAATAGAGGACAAATGGGTAATGTCAGCATACCACCACGAAGGATGGACCACATCCAACTGTGGATGCAAGAAGAAGCTGTGTGAAAGGAATGTCCAGAAGCTAACTTGGATTGAATCCAAAAAACATAAAACCACAGCTGCCCAACTCAGTGCAGAATTAACCTCAACTTTCTTGTTTCCACCAAATCTTTGCCGGGAGCTCCACAGAATCAATTTCCATATTTGGGCTGCTATAGCCAAATATTTGGTCATTCAAGCCAGTACCAAACATCATTTTCCAAGGTGCCAGCAGTATCGATCTAGGGCTGTGGACAATGTGAAACATGTATTGTTCTCTGATGAGTCCAGCTTCTCTGTTTTTCCCACATCTGGGAGAGTTTCTACACTCTGCGAGCGTCTTGGTCTTGCTCAGCCTTTGACTAAATGACCACTTACCTCCACTCAAGGGAAGATGACCAAAAAATTGTGGAACACTCATTTCATGCGGGTCATCAAGTCCTTACTTTACTTCCTGTGACTCATTCCTCTCTCCATGCAACGTTTGCAGGACCTTATGAAACTAAATAAAGGGTTAGCTGCACTAATTATGTCATCCATATTCCAGAATGCAGATTTAAATCTTGCGTATGCCATGTAAATATGTTAAAGCCTTACTGCACCCAGTCTGTAGTTCACCCATCCATTAGTGTCCTCTCCACCTCCACTTGTACCATTCTGAACACTGGTTTAGTCTGCTGAATATGATGACCTGATATAGTCCTCTTTGTACACATCTGCTTAGTTCCAAGTCCCTTGAAAGGTCATAGGACAAGCTGGAACATTTATCCATGTCTACTCAGGAAGATATCATATCTTTAATTAGTAAATTTCCATTCCTGTTTTCAGACGTTCCCTTATCCCTTATATCGTTCAATTTTTTTGAACGAAATGGCTAATTCAAACCAGCAGTGGTGTTATTTGTGCACCTTTCTATACAAGGTTCACTCATAGTGTGTTATGTCCAGTTTGGTGTCCTACCAGTTCTCCATTCGGCAAAGATTCCATCTTCTGTCTCCTCTCTGGAATTCCAACCCAGATCCCATCTGCCGCTCTATTTCTGATCTCCAGTGCTGGGCATAGTTTCTTCAACACATCCTAGCCACCAATTATTATCATATGCAGCTACGACGTAACCTTGGATGCTTGAAAAGTCAAGTGATTCCCTCAGTGTGCATTTACACTGGACCAATTTGCACAGCTCACTCACCCCTGATGAATGCAGGGCATTTATTAGCCATATTTACTAGCCATGTGGGCATTTTCAATAGTATGGCAAGTACATGTGTCTGCAATGACATTATTGAAGCTTCCATTAAATTTCATTGTAGCATATTTGTAACCTTAATTAATGTTATTACTTACACCTGTGCTTCTTATACTACTTCTTGTCAGTTTGGCTGCCATTAAAAAGGTCCATTAGTGATATGAAACCATGTGACGCTACATTTAAGTTAAGATATCTCAGCAACACCTTAAAAACCAAAGACCAAATTTTCTGGAGATGTTCATGACATTATGATCTATGATCTAGCTTTAGTAAAAAAATTGATCAATTTTGAAATATAGTTTTTTTGGTATTGAATTTTTAATGTTTTAATTGGTTATTGCAGTTATTATTCATATGGGGATGACATTTTATTAATTTAATCTATAGAGCTTGACCACTTCTGTGCAGCTTACATTAAGGTAAATATAGCCAGTCATAGCACCCCCCCCCCCCAAAAAAAAAGAAAAAGTTTAAACTTTGTTCGCTTAAATCTCCCTCAATATTGATCCCAGAAATGCCTAATTTCAGTTTCACGAGTTACTCATTTTACCAAATCAGCATGCCAAGTTTTGTTAAAATCCATGACAATGGAAAAAAGTGTGATGATTTGACATGGAATGACTCCTCTCTATTTCACCACCCAGAAGTGAATATAAACAGTCTGCAGTCAGAAACACGCCAGGTTTTGCTCATTTTTTTGCTTGTGTTCTATGGCTGCATTTACCTGTTTCTTCAGGATTTGACATTTGATTATTTAATTGAAGACAATCATTGTATCTACCCCTTAGGTTTTGGTCGCCCATTCTGTTATTCACTCTTTAGCTTTTGATTCTTGACTGTTTCACTAGAATGCGATTGCCGCTCTTACCCATCTCATTTGGTAATGCATCTGTATGTATTTGCGAGTGTGTGCCAGTTGAAGGGATTGACTGCCACTTGTGTTTTATTATTTAACTGTCTTTGTCTAGAGAAGGAGGTTGTGTTTTTATGTATTTTCTTTCCTGAGTTAGTTGTGGGTGTTTGTTTTGGCACAGGTCCTTTCCGAAGCCAACACCATTGAACTGTAAATCCCCTAAAATACCACTATTCTTTCTTTTTATATACTTTGTGGTTTCAGATTCCCCCCCTTACCCAGAATTGGCCCTGCACAGTGCACACTAGATATCCAACATGCAAACACAGACCACACCAGACCATTCTGTGTGACTGAATCCTGGACATGGTTGTAATGTGTGTTAGTGTCATTTGTGCAGTGTTGTGTTGTGCACAGGATCTTTTCCCAGTGTTATTTTTCCCAGTGACCGGAAGCCCACATTCCATTTAACCACTGACTATATGTTGCCTGGCAAGATGCATGAGGACAGACTTTGCATGAGGCCATTTATACAAATCCATACATTCATTCGTCTATTTTCTGCTGCTTCATGGGGGCAGCAGTCTAAGCAGACCTCCCTCTCACCAGCCACCTCCTCCAGCTCCACTGGGGGAACCCCAAGGCGTTCCCAGGCCAGCCGAGAGATATAATCTCTCCAGCGTGCCCTGGGTCTGCCCCGGGGCCTCCTCCTGGTTGGACATGCCCAAAACATCTCCCCAGCAAGCCAGATGGCCAAACCACTCCGAATGGCTCATTTCGATGTGGAGGAGCAGCAGCTCCTGAATGTCGGAGCTCCTCACCCTATCTCTAAGGTTGAGCCCAGCCACCCTGTGGAGGAAACTCATTTCGGCCACTTGTATCTACAATCTCATTCTTTTGGTAACTACCCAGATCATAAGTGAGGGTGGGAATGTGGATCGACCGGTAAATTGATACCCTTTTCCACTGTAAAGGTGCCAGTGCCAATCCCCATTGGGAACCAGTGCCACGTTTTTTCACAGAAGAAAAAAAATGGTGCCGGTGCAGCAAAATTGGCTCTGAACCGGCACCAAACCTTTGCTGGTCTTGATGAAGCACCCGTGTCATCATGAGAGGTGGCCGGAGTGTTGTCACTTGGTTCCTACTGGGCTCTCAAGTCCGTGGAAATGCAGGTCGGCTCTTGCTGGTTCCCAACTTCAGTATCGGCTGAGTACCAGCCCCAGTGCCAGCACTGGCACCAGTGGAGTAGAAAAGGAGCTTGAGAGCTTTGCCTGGCTCAGCTCCCTCTTCACCAAAACAGAACAGTGCAGCATCCGCATTACTGCCGATGCCACACCGATCCACCTGTCAACGGCGGGTTCGTGCAAAAACCACATTTATGGTTAAATGATTCAGTTTGTTAATTTTGTATTTTATTCTTAGGTGTTCTCCCAAGTTCTAATTAATGCAGTATTTTTTAGGATTCCTGCAGTGTTGTATTTAAAAAGAACACCACTTTCTCTCATGTAGCAGTCAAGTAGTTGCTGCATGAAGGGAATAATCAATTCTCAAGCCATCAATGCCAACCAATGCGGCCATTAAGGTTGCACTTACAGTAAGAAGCTCTCCCTTAAGC
This sequence comes from Brevimyrus niger, assembly GCA_015164015.2. NCBI lineage: Eukaryota > Metazoa > Chordata > Actinopteri > Osteoglossiformes > Mormyridae > Brevimyrus > Brevimyrus niger. The sequence continues at coordinate 23,174,885 of JAABNY020000108.1, read as the reverse complement.
AACCCCTTACGAGATTGTTTGGGAAGCAGATGCAAGAAAAGAAATACCTTTCGTAAGGCGTATCTTTAGGGTCTTCGTAAGGTGTCAAGAGTCATTGTTATCGGGAAACGCACCCCTTGAATTTTTTCTGTTGGCACAAAGGCTGAAGTCTTTGTTTACCTATTACTGTATACCCACTGGTCTTGCTTTTGTGCTATCTGTTACTATATATCCACTGAATGATCCTGTGCTATCTGATCATGTATATACCCACTGGTTATGCTTTTGTGCTATTTGTTACTGTATACCCACTGGTCCTGCTTTTGTGCTATTTGTTACTATATACCCACTGGTCCTGCTTCCTGGAGGAACAAGGGCTCCTGGTGACTTTCACAAAGGTCAATGGTGACCTCATCTCAGACCTAGGATATGAGTAGATTGCATATACTGATCCTGCTGCTGTGTCACTTTAGCCTTAAATTCAGTGCTATTTTTGCCCCCATAGATAATGAGGTGGTGACATCCTTTTCTAAAATTCTCACACTTCATAAACAGTAAAGAATATGTAATTTGAGTTATTGCTTAACCAGAACACTGTGTGCAGATTTATTGTGTCTGTAAAACTCCCTACAAGGAACAAGGACAAAAATTAGGGCTGTGAATTGATAAAAAACTACTAATTGATCACAGTTTTCTGTAATTCATTGTGATTAATTACACCTACCCTTAAACAATACAATCATAAATATTTTCAACTGAATCTCCAAATTCATGTAAGATTAACACCAAGAATAGTATGGGTCATTCTCACAAACTAATTACTGTAACATATCAGTTTCCTCTGATTTTTATAATTATACTAATTTCACTGTTGAAAATGTCTACTTTGTGTCTGGGATAGTTAATCTGTTTCATTATACTACCATTTATTGCTGCAATAAACAAAAATATTTCATGAGATCCAAGGGAAAAGTTGCAGAGGTGAGGAAAAAATAACAAAAACTAACCACACAGTGAGCAAAAATATACACTGCTCAAAAAAATCAAAGGAACACTTCTTCATCAGAGTATAGCATCGAGTCAATTAAACCTCTGGGATATTGGTTTGGTCAGTTAAGCAGCAGAGGGGGCTGTTAATCAGTTTCAGCTGCTTTGCTATTAATGCACTTAACAACAAATACACTAGATGGGCAACACTGAGACGACCCCCAAAACAGGAATAAGTTAACAGGTGGAGGCCACTGACATTTTCCCTCCTCATCTTTTCTGACTGTTTTTCACTAGTTTTGCATTTGGCTACAGTCAGTGTCACTACTGAAAGCATGAGGTGATACCTGGACCCTATAGAGATTCCACAGACTCCTCCAGGATAGTGTATCAATACGTGCCATTGGCAAAAGGTTTGCTGTGTCTCCCAGCACAGTCTCAAGGGCATGGAGGAGATTCTGGGAGACAGGCAGTTACTCTAGGAGAGCTGGATAGAGTTGTAGAAGGTCCTTAACCCATCAGCAGGACCGGTATCTGTTCCTTTGTGCAAGGAGGAACAGGATGAGGGCGGCACGGTGGCACAGTGATAAGCTGCTGCCTCACAGTAGGAAGGCCCTGGGTTCGGTCCCGGGTCCTTTCTGTGTGGAGTCCACACTCTCTCCCCGTGTTCATGTGGGTTTTCACGAGGGCTCTGGTTTCCTCCCACAGTCTAAAAGCACGCAGGATAGGTTGATTGGTGAGTCTAAATTGGCCCTGTGCTTGTGTGTGTGCCCTGCAGTGTGTTGGAACTGCCCAGGGTTGGTTCCCGCCGGCGCCCATTGTTCCCAGGATCAGGTCTCCCCCACGACCCCAGTTGGGATTAAGCAGTTTCAGAAAATGGATGGATGGAACAAGATGAGCACTGTCAGAGCCCTACAGAATGACCTCCAGCAGGCCACTGGTGCGAATGTCTTTGGCTAAACAATCAGAAACAGACTTCATGAGGGTGGCCTGAGGGCCCGACGTCCTCTAGTGGGCCCTGTGCTCACTGTCTGGCACCGTGGAGCCCGACTGGCCTTTGCCACAGAATACCAGAATTGGCAGGTCCGCCACTGGCACCCTGTGCTTTTCACGATGAGATTAGGTTCACCCTGAGCACATGTGATAGATGTGAAAGACGCCACCAGGTTGCACCTCGGACTGTCCAGGAGCTCAGTGATGCCCTGATTCAGATCTGGGCGGAGATCCCCCAGGACACCATCCATAGTCTCATAAGGAGCAGCCCCGACATTATCAGGCAGGCCTACAGTACAAGCATGTGGGGACCATACAAACTACTGAGTACAATTTTGAGTTGCTGCAATGAAATTTCGGCAACATGGACTAGCGTGCCGCATCATCCCCTCACTTTGATTTTTCAAATTTTCATTTCCATCAAACTACGTGGCACCCTTTCATTCCTAACACATTACCCAGCTGATAAGTGCAGGTTTTTTGTTGTGAAGAATATCCCGTGCGTCTATTTGGGACAGCCAAACTTCCTTAGCAGTTTATACAGGAAAGATGAGAGGCCTTGCTCCCCGGTATAATTCCCAAATCATGTGCATTTTACTTTACAGCAGCTGTGCGAACATCTTGGGTGCAGCAGTAAAAGGGCTACATTTTGGGTGAGCGTTCTGAAATAGGCTCTGCTTCCAGCTTCAGTCGTAGTCACAGGAGTCACTGTGTCTGTGCTTTATACTCAGCCTGACAAACAAAGCAGAAATGAGGGGTGAAGCCACCTCTCTGGGTTCTCTTGAATATCAGCTGTGGACTGTAACATCGCGTTCTGCTACATTTCCCAGTGTTCAGTTGACTTTTTCGACAATATTTATATAATAATATTTCATTTGGCCCGGTAAAACTCAACACCCAAATTCATCGGTACTAGCTGATGGCAGCTCTGTCACTACTGGACCATCACAGACCCTGCAGAGGAAGAAATGCAGGTTTCTGTGCTCAAAAGACAGCTTCAGGGGAGAAGAACAGTGTGTTACTGCAGGGAGATCCATGCTGTTGTCTAGGGTTCAGCACTTTGCCATGAAACGTCGCTCTACCACCTGATATGCCTGTGCAGGCAGCTCACCAGGATGACTGAAATCACATTGCAGTTTTCACATTTCACATTTGCAAAACTTGCCTCTCAGCTGCTAGCTATAAGAAGACGTAACATGCACTTTGTCAGTTGTAATCTGATTTTCCCAGCTATCACTAGCAAATGACACTTTTTTCCTGTCACTGTATTCAACCGACAGCTCTAGTGCCAAGCATTTTGGTTATATTGGCACCAAATGCATTTTGTATTCTGATATGCAATTTTCCATTTTCCATTGTTGTAGCTCAGGAATGATGCGCAGATACAGTAGCACTGCTTCTGCGGTGAGGTGTGAAAACACAGTAAAAGTCAAAGTAGAAGTATCATTCTGCAGCTGCTGAGTATATGTTCGTAGGTAAACAAAGTGATTTTGTTACATTCTGCCGTTTCTTGTCATTTATTAACCATGGAAGATTGATTCTACCCAGAGCAACCAAAGAAAGCAAGGAAACCTGCTGAGTCTAAGGGCCACTGCTACTGATTTAGCATGGAATCCAGCAATACGGTGATATACTGTAATCATTTTGGCGCAGTGCTGATGTTAAAGGTATTGAGAATATTGCTGGTATGACTCATTTGACGTCAACAGTATGAACATTTATTTGATCTAGTGCATATAAAAGACTGCTTCCTTAAATGTCCATCTGTCCACCCACTCACCCAGTATAGCATCACAGAGGTTATGGGGACTGGAATTTATCCCAGCTTTCATTAGGTACAACACAATGAACATTCTGGACAGAATTCCAGTTTCTTGCAGGACACGCTCAGTTCCACACTATAGGTAATTTATAGGTGTCATTTCGTAGCCACCAAAGGAAGCTGGTGTACACGGAGGAAGCTCTTGCAACATGGGGAGAAGACGCAAACTCCATAAACAAAGAGTGCAAGATCATTCGAACCTCTGACACTAGGGACAACGACAGTGCACATAGAGCGCTTGTGCCAAATTCATTCCTTATGTGACTGGGTATTTATTTTATGCTTTTTATTTTACAAGTTGTCAGGGTTGGCATAACAAAACATAGTGTTAAGAGATATAAAACTATCTTTAAAAAAAAGAAAAATGTCAAAAAAGAAAAATCTGTGAATAAGGGGCAAACATTCCACATAAATAAGTCCAGGTATTTCAGCGTATGTGTTGTGAGAGCTGGATCTACTGAACGACTTGGACTGAATTTGGACTTTTGCTGCACATGGAAATTAGGTTCTATTTCAGTATTAGTTTCCTTTTGTTGTGAATTGCTGTGATGGCCTTTGTCTACTTGCGCACCTTGAGAAAATGTCATTTGTAATACTGGTAATGGACATTTCTCTGTCGAGGTTATGTAGGCTTGATAAGGTCAGAATAATCACATCTTCTGCTGCAGTGCACAGCGGTGCCTTTAGTGCTGTCTGATTTTTTTGTAAGTATATAGCAGGACAGGTCATTGGGCTCACAACATGATGGGCGATAAAGGACGTTTTTCATTACACACATTTTGCCGTCTTCAGAACTGAGTGGAAATTATGCCCTGACCCTTTTCTTTTTCACTGTCCTGCCTCGATTGCCCTGAGGCAGGGAGCAAAACAGCTTCAGCACCGGAGATGTCAGATCCCTCTGAGGTGCCCGCAAACATGCCTGCATGACGTTGGCTGGTGATATCCTGACAGCAATGCCACACTTAGTCCCTGTGCTCAACATGATTAATCCCGTCTACAAGCCCATTTCACGTCGCATAGCCCAGGACTCAGAGATAGTGACAGTCACAGCTCTAGACACAGAGATGATGGAAGCATAAATTGTTACATTTTCCATAAAGAAGCTCGCTCAGCTATGAATTATTTAGATCCATTCTTGAGGCAAAGATATTTTGAGGTGAAATATATCATGTAGGTTAAGTAGTGTAGGGGTAAGCATGTCTTGTGTTAGTACCTGGCATAAGCATACTCCAGGTACTAATACAAGACCTATATACAGTATATATCTGCCTCTCATCTGCTTAACTCACACTCCTTCCCTTTGCCTTCAAGCCCAACCACAGCCCTCTGGAATAGCACCTCTCCTCCTTCTTCCTCTCAGATTTATATATGTGTGTAGGAGTATTATCTGAACATATATCTTTGCCTCTGCTGCGGATGCTTGTTAACTGGATAGTTGTGGAATGTGATCTGTTTTTTAAATCCACTCAGTGAAGCAGTGTTTCAACTAGGGGTATTATTCAAAATCAAATACTTATTTGCTGTGTATTGGGTGAAATGCAATATGTAAAGTGAGCAGTAGGGGGAGGAGGGAAAATCGATTTAGTTACATATCGCAGTTCTCCAAGGTGGTGATTTTTATATCTTCTGATTGTTGCGGGGGGGGGGGGGGGGGGGGGGGGGAGCATTGGTTGGGGGGGGAGACTGGGGGGGGAGAGAGTGCAGTGGTTGGGGGGGGT